>CM057455.1:1236545000-1236765000 GCA_016271365.2 Neoceratodus forsteri
GAATGGATCAGAGGCAGTGAGAAGTGGGTGAAAGGCAGTACGAGGTGGGTGAGAAGCAGAACAAGGAGGGCGAGAGGCGTCACAAGATCATGAGTGGAGGAACTGCATGTGAGAAAGTACTGGGCAAATGAGATTAATGTGAGTGTATGGCAGGGTTAGTTTGAGGGAAGAGAGGGAGTACAAGGGTAGGCAGAACGCTAAGTACCAAACAACTAAATTACAGCACACTGTAGAGGTTAACCTTTTACCTAAATTTTGTGGAGTCTATCAACAACTTACCATTACAGTAGATCTTCAAGAGACTCTCCTCCATTAGGCCACACCTTTGGAACTATAAGCTGTCAGTGTCAGGGTCACACAGAAACTTTTGCTAGCCAAGGGGCCACCCACAATGATGTGCAGAGTCAACACCCATATAATGCGGGTAGCCCCATCACTCCTCAGTTCCCCAGAGAATAGGCTAGAAAGGCCTCTAACCGTGAGGAACCAGGAGATATTACTAGGCATACAAAGATCTCAGATGTGGAACCTTTGCAAAGGAACACTTGTGCTCAAAGGTGTTGAATTATAAATAAATAAAAATAAAGAGGCATGGAACTGGGAAACAGGATGCATGGAGTAAGGCTTTAGAAACAGCATCTGATAAAACCCTCAATGCAACTGAAAGGGGAACGGAGTGAGGGCACATCATGGCCTAATGGAGATATTCTCGAAAATCTACTGTTACAGTAAGTTCTTATGTAACTGTTCTATCTCCGCCATTATGCCACACCTTTGGAATGACTTCCAAGCAGTATAAATCAGCAGGAAAGACGTCACAGCCGGATATGTAATCAGGACAGAAGACCTTGCAGTACAGCAAGACCAAAACCAGCACGCCTACAAGAGACTATGCCCAGACTGTGATGTTCAGTGAAAGTATGAAACGTGCTCTGTGTGGCTGCAGTGTATGTGTCAGCAGCAGGGACATTTTTTGAAATAAGCAACAGAAGTGGCCAGCCCCCTTGTGGCGTGACCACAAACACCAGAAGTTCCTTACCTTACTTCCTATAACAGAACGTAATACAATGCACAAGCCATTTGGACATGCATTGTTTAGACACAGGAGCTCACTCTTTCCTAGGGGCGAATGAAATAAAAAGTTGAGAGTACTTTCTGAAGTCCTTGATACAATCAATATAGTATTTCATGTTATTTGTTTCATCAGGAAACGCTCCTCTGAGCAAAGCTCATTTGCAGGGAGACCCTGGTTAGGACAATGCAGTACACTAAAAAACAAACAAACAAAAAAAAAACACAGTAATAAAGTATACAGAATAAAGAATTAATATAAAAGTACAATAGTATATAGTCTGCCAAGTCATAGTAGCAGATAACAGATACAGAGAAGAGGCAAGAAAAACATGATTTAAGGCATACAAATGGTAGAAGAGCAGGAGGATGCAATATCTAGAAAAAAAAGCAAATACCAACAAATCATATATTAGGGGCAACTACATTTATCAGCGCAGTCGAGGGTCTGCTATCTCAGTACGGTATGTACATCTAAAGGATGTAGTAGCACCTCACCCTGGTTGGCATGCTCAAGACAATATACAGGAAGGTGTTTCATGCGGTTCTGAGTAAATTCTGATACCCACTCTCTGAAAAACAAAGTGGCTCAAACACACCACCACTTTGAAAAAAAGCAAATTAGTACGACAGCACTTAAAAGTGCTTCTTTTTTATTGCAGAAAAATGCACAAAAGCATTGCATACTTACAAGCAGCATGCAGACCACCAAAAAAGCCAACAGTTTCGCGTGCAGTGCTTTCTCAAGGCATGTTTCTGCAATAAAAAGAAGCACTATAAGTACTGTCATGCAAGTTTACTTTTTACATGGTGGTGTGGTGTTTCAGTCACTCTGTTTCAGAGAGTGTCTTAATTGTTGTCGGCCCCACCGCACTTGTTGAGCGTCTGCTTTTTTGCTTGTTCTATTCAATTCTGCTAACACCTTCAGTAGGAACTTAGGATTCATATGCAGAGAGACTATCTTTGTGAAAAATTAAATAAGGAGGCACATACATCAGAGCCTGATGCTCGGAAATCCTCTGAGCAGAAGTCATAGCAACTAAAAATAACATTTTCCATGACAGGAAACTCAAGCCACAACCTGCGGTAGGCTCAAAGGAGCCAATGTCAATTTCTCAAGAATGAAATTCAGGTCCCAAGCTGGGACTGGATTATGGATGAGAGGTGTTATGTGAAGAATACCTCTCAGAAACGTATGGGACACCTCTACTTGAGCAACCATATGCCATCAATAGAGGCATGGAAAGGTGATACAGCAGCCAAATGTACCTTTAAGAGCACATTTTCTGGCGCTCACAACAAAAACCAGGAAGGATCCTTACCTGACCCCAATTTCACTGGTGCCAGAGTTATAATTTATATATGCCCAGATTTCTTGAAGGGAAGGGACTGTATTTTGGCTCATGGAGCTGAGCCACTGATCCCTTCCACTTCCTGATACTGAGAGCCGCCCCCCACGCTAGCACGTTTTGTGATGTAGTTAGATGGAGAGCGCAGGAGTGTGCTCTACAGACATAAATGTGGCTTTTTTTAAGTCCATTTTTTGTATTTTAGATGCCCATTCAGACCAAATCAAGGCCATCGCTTAACTAATGAGGTCCTCATTAGCCAAGCAGTGGGCCTTGAATTAAGAATGGCCATCTAAAATACAAAAAATGGACTTACAAAACCAGACCCATTAAGGTCCATGGAGCACACCCCCATGCTCTCCAATCACAAAACATGCTGGGGGGGTGCGCCCCCCAGTATCAGTAAGTGGAAGGGATCATTGGCTCGGCTCTACAGAGCCAAAATATGATTCCTTCCTTTCAAAAACAGGAGGTATATATAAATTATAACTCTGGCACCAGTGGAATTGGGGGCAGGTACGGGTCCTTCCTAGTTTTCGTTTGGTGACTAGAAAAAGAGCAGGAAAGGTGCTCTTTAACAGAAGAATACTGCAGGCCCGAGTTAGACATGGAAAGCAAGTATTTCAGCACGGAATTCACAGGACATGTAAAAGGGTCCATATTCCAGGGAGCAGACCACAGAGTGAAACGCTTCAATTTCAGGGAATAAGTATGTCTGGTAGAAGGCTTCCTAGTAGGACATCTTCAACCTCAGGGGATACCCAAAAACGTGCAATGACTATGTTTTCAGGAGCCATACATGCAGGTGCAGGGACTTCAGATTGGACCAGGGACCCCTTGACCTGTGATAACAGTCCCTAACACAGAACAGAAGTAGAGGGACAGGCTGTTTCACCACCAGATTCTGAAGGAGTGGAAGCCATATCTGGCAAGGCCAGAACACAGCAATGAGGATGAGAGTGGCACTCTCCACCCACAGTCCGAGCAGAACCCTCTCTATCAGAGGAATGGGGGGAAATGCATACAAGAATTTCCTTTTTCAAGAGACAGACAGACACAACTTGCCAAAAATCTCCAGGTCCTGGAGTGAACAAGCAGAAAGGTGGCAGTTCTGCACTGTGCGAAGATACAAAAAGGTCCAGCTCTGGATGACCCCATCTTGAAAAGAGGTTGTTTACCACAGAGGACAGCAGTTCCCATTCATGAACCACTGACTGGGACCTGTGTAACCTGTCTGCAAATATGTTTTGGAGACCAGGGAGAAACATGGCAGACAGAGGAAGACAATGAGACAGAGTCCAGTACCATACTCTCACTGCTTCCCTACACAGGGGATAAGAAAGAATGCCCCCTTGTTTGTTGATGCAATGCACCACACCGACACTTTCCACATGAGTTAGCAGACAACCAGGATAGAGATGATTCTGCAAAGGCTGTACACAGGACAGCCCGCATTTCTAGGAAATTTATATGTAGCTCAGTCTCCACTTTTTCCACAAACCCTATGTCTTATGAGGGCCAAGATAAGCACTCCAGCCAGAGCCTGAAGCATCCGTGGTAAGGAGCTATACAGTAGCTGGTACAAATAATGAAACGTCCTTCAGTAGTTTGTCACAGTTCATCCACCATAATAGTGATCTGTGAAGAGGAGACATGACGAGAACCATTTGCTCCAGCTCATTCATCAACTGGTCCAACTGGACCCTTGCATCCACTGAGGTATCCTCATATGAAGATGCGTCAGTGGCAAATTACTATGGCTGCAGCCATGAGGCCCAGGAGCTGCAACACTGTTAGACATAGTTTCCTTCAGCAGGTTAGAAGAGAGTGATAGTGGAAGAAAGAACTAAGGATTGATGGGGCCATCCATGCTATATGGGTGTCAATGCTACACTTCACTGTGGGCAGACCCTTAGATAATAAAAGTTTCCGTGTGGTCCTGATGCTGACAGCTGACAGTTTCAAAGGTGTGGCCTAATGGAGGAGATATCCTCGATGGAGATCATAATATTCTATTTTGATCCACCACTATACTACAAAACTGTCAAATGGTAGTGCATCTGTGTCAAAAATATTTAGCAACCTTAGTTATGACTAATAAAGCCAGGCAGGTTAAATTTTTGAATTACAGAGCTAAGCACTTCTCAGTGCATTCAACAGCTACATGAGAATCTCAGTTAAACAGCTAAATATGGTGAAGGACACTGCACTAAACAGTAGATACATTATCCTACATTAGAACCCCCAACACATACAAGAATCAGTAGAACAACAGCAAAGATCTGACATACAAAGGCAATATTACATAATGCAATACGGAGGGATGAAAAGTACTAGAGCCCTGCATGTGTTAATTAAGATTTATTACAAACCTTTGGAAGTGCCCCTTTCAAGACTATTACAAAATCCTCATCTGACTTTTTGCTTTGTCACCAGCACTGCAGACAGCAGAGTACAAAAGCGCCCTTCCAGCAACACCTAGAATCCCCCACCCCACCCTTACTCTGGCGGCAGAGGTCAGTGCTCAGTTACAGTAAGATACAGGAAAGTCATATAAACGTAAGAAAACAGAAAAGGAGTGTCTGTTGATCCATCAGTTTCAATTTCAGTGTATTTATTGGAAAGCAAGTAGAGCATAAGCCTCATTCACAACTGCATCTGGTATAGGTGAGAAAAATGACAGCTAGTACAGTAGTAATCACAATAGGTAAAGTAATAAAAAGGATGCAACAATAAACCGTGTTCTGCCGTGACAAGGTGCAGTAATCAGAGAAACACAGAAACAGAATTTGATGGCAGAAAAGAAAAAATTACTCACCATAGTAATTATGTTTCTTCCTGGGGATCACTCAGTATGCTTAACTAATGTAGTCAGTCTTCAGTGTTGAACTGCCACGGAGAGAATGGAATGTATGTAAATGATGGAACTCTCATTGGCTTGTGCCAATTTCAAACTGCTGCCCCTAGTAATTGCTAAACTCTGAAGTGCTCAGATTCATTACAAAACCTAACAAAGTGCAGGCACCTTAATTAGCTAAACTACGTAACCCTATTCCCCTATATGAGCCCCTTAAGGAATGGGCCCTGTAAGAAGGGACAACCATTAAACACAACTGGTTTAAAAAATTTTCCAAACATAAGTCCTAATAAAACAGTAGGACATACAGTGAGCAGCCAGGATGCAAGGTAAGGGATTGCTTTTTCCTGGTTCTGGTAGGGGAGGCAGGGTGGGAGCTGAAGTATACTGAGTGATTCCCTGGGAAAAAAACAATCACTGTAGTGAGTAACTTTTTCTTCAAACCCCAGGAATCACTCATTATGCTTAACTAATGCAGACTACCAAGCAGTACCTTTGGAGGTAGGGCAGAGAACATTTGGGGAAAAGGCTCCACAGAACTGCTGTGCCAAACCTGGCATCATTTCTGGACTGTATGTCTAAGCAGTAGCGCTTGGTGAATGTATGAGCAGTTTTCCATGTAGCTGCTTTGCAAATTTCCAGTAGGGATATGTCCCTTGCTGCAGCTACTGATGCAGTTGTGCCCCTGGTAGAATGTGCCCCGAGGCCCAGGGGTGGCGGCTTACCAACTTTGCTGCAACGGAATTGAATGCAGGCCACTATCCAGTATACAATGGTTCTTCTGGATGCTGGTTTACCTTTACCCACTTCCCCATAGGTGAGAAACAACTGGGTGACATCTGGCCTGTAGGACTTGATCCTATTAATATAGTGGCTAAGTGCCCTCTTGACATCCAGGCTGTGCAATCTTTGCTCTCCTGAGCTGCAGCTGGCAGTGAAAAAGGCTGGCAATGTAATGGACTGGTTCAGATGGAAATCCAAGGCAACTTTAGGTAGAAATTTCTATTAGTCCTAAGTACCACCGTATCCCTGTAGAAAGAAATATAGTTTAGATCTGTGCACAGGGCCTGAAGCTCACTTACTTGCTTAGCTGGTGCAATGGCTAATAGGAAACAGCCTTCCAGGTGACACTTTAAATCTGCAGTTCCCATTAGCTCAAAGTGGAGTTCCATTAGCCTGGCAATGCAAATGTTCAGGTCCAAGGCCAGCACCGAATCCCTCAATGGAGGATGAAGGTGAAGGAGACTTTAAAAGAATTTTCTGAAGACAGGGTGAGATTCCAGGAACCTGTCTTTACTGGCAGAAATGTAAGCAGAGACTGCAGCCAAGTGTACCTTCAAGGTAGAAGGCCATAGGCCTAGTGAATTCAAATGGGTCACATAATCCAAAAGGACAGACAACCCAGCAGAAGAGTGGATATCTGTGTGGCCACACCATATAGAAAACCTCTTCAACTTGGAAGCATACATTTTCCTGGTTGAGGGTTTCCAAGAACTGCTAAGGACATTCAGGATCTCTTCAGAGAGGTGCAAACTAAGTCTTCAAGAACCAGGCCCTGAGGTGAAGGGACTTGAGACTGGGGTACAGTATCCTGCACTGCAAGGATATCAGCAGACTGTGCTCTGAGGGAGGTGAACTGGCTGTGCCACTGACAGGGATAACAGGAGCGAGTACCAAGACTGTCTCGCCCAATCTGGTGCTACCAGAATCACTGCTGCTGGCTCTGTCCTGAGTTTATCAAAACTCTGAGCAAGAGAGGAAAGGGAGAAAAGGCTTAGAGAAATCTGCCCGACCAATTCAATGCTAGAGCATCCACTGGCACAGACCCCTTGGCTGGAGGCCTGCAGCAAAACTGTGGCAGCTGGTGGTTTGTCTGGGGAAGCAAAGAGATCCATCTCTGGTGTGCCCCACCTTCTTAACACCGAATGTAGCACCTGCGTGTCTATGGCCCCATTCGTGATGGTTCTGGCTGATCCTGCTGAGGGAATCTGCCAGAATGCTGTCCTTGCCTGGTAGATGGATGGCAGACAGGGACACCTGCAGGGAGCGGGGCAGGTTCCAGACCTTCATGGCCTCTGTGCATAGCAAAGTTGACCAGGCGCACCCCTGCTTGTTGATGTAATGTCTGTTCCAACCAGCACCACCTTTCTCTCAAGCTGAGGTGCAAACTACTGAAGAGTCAGGTACACTGCTCTGAGCTCTAACAGACTGATGTGCAGAAGTGATTCCTGGGGGGGACCATCATGTACACTGGCCGTGAAGTCGAGCATATGTGCCCCCCATCTCAACAGGAAGGAGTCTGTAGTACTAGTGAGGGAGTCTCTTTTTGGAATGGCGTTCCCTCTCTGAGATTCTCCCTGTCCATCCACCACTGCGGGGCCAGTATAAGAGTTTCTGAATCAGGTAGCAGCTTGGCCAGAGGATCCCTCCTTTGAGACCAGTGAGCCCTTAGGTGGAACTGAATGTTCCTCATCTGGAATCTTGAGCCTGGTATTGTGTCTGTGGCTGCTGCCATGTAGCCTACTAGTTGCAGGAAGTGTCTTGCAGGCCTGGGTCTGTTCAGTTTGAAAGACCCTGTCAGCTGCAGAATACTGTTTACCCTGCCCTGAGGGAGGAATGCCCTTCCTTGCAGGGTGTCCAGCACTGCCCCTATGAAGTCCAGTACCTGAACAGGTTCCGACAGGGACTTCAGGGCATTTACTAAAAATCCCAGAGATTCTAGAATGCTCTGAAATCGAGCCAGGGAGTCTCTGGTGTGCTGAGGGGAGTGCCCTACAACTAGCCAGTCACCTAGGTGAGGAAACACTGTGCCACCTTGCCTTCTCAAGTGAGCCACCACTACAGCTAGGCACTTTGTGAATGTCCTTTGGGCTGAGGTTAGGCCAAAGGGCATGGCTGCAAACTGACAGTGACCTGAGGGAAGTCTGAACCGCAGGTACTTTCTCTGGCTGGGTCGGATTGGGATGTGGAAATAGGTGTCCTTGAGGTCCAAGGCTGCTAACCAGTCTCCCTGCTGGAGAGCAGGTATTATCATAGCCAGGGTGACCATTTTGAACTTTAGCTTTGTCACATGCTTGTTCAGGAGTCTGAGATCTAGTATGGGTTGCCAGTCCCCATTCTTGTGTGTTAGGAAATACTAACATACTAAAATGCCAGCAGAATAGGCCGAACGGTCTTTCGAGTCTGCTCGATTGGTCAGCCCCCACCCTGGGTGCAGACCTTGCTGCACCCCTCGCCTTCTCTGGCTTCTCCCTTCCCAGTTCCGGATATTCTTGCTGCATTGGATTTTGCTTCCAGAACCCTTCCCCTGTACCTGTCCCAGCCCTCTTGAACCCCTCCCCGTCTCTGCCTCCACCAGCCCCCTAGGCAGTGCATTCCATGGCTCCACCACCCTCTCAATGATAGCACCTCCTTCTTTCTCCCTGAATCTTCCCCTCCAGCTTCCACCCATGCCCTCTAGTAGCCCCTCCTCCCTTCCTTCAAAGCACCCCGACTGTTCCTCCCCTATTTACCCTCTTCATGTACTTGAAGACCTCTATCATGTCCCCCCAATCCCTTCTCTCTTCCAATGTGTACATATTTAGCTCTTCGAGCCTCTCCTCATAGGTCCTGTCCCCCAAGCCCCAAATCATTTTGGTTGCCCTCCTCTGTACCCTCTCCAGGAGTTTAATGTCCTGAAGTAATACCCCTCGCCCCTCTGAGATAGCGGGACAGGTTCCACTGCTCTGATGAGCAAAAGGCTGTCAACTTCTGCTTCCAGAAGCACCTTTTGTGATGGGGTGACTGCAGAAAAATTTCTGCTTCTTAGCTTGGGGAGTGTTTTGAAGCTTAGAAACAGACTCTGCCCCACTACCTTCAAGACCCACTTGTCTGTGGTGATGGATTGCCAAGCTTGGAGGAAGTTATCCAGCCTGCCACCTACTAGTAGGGGCAAGCAACGTATACAAACACATAAGGGGTTCTGTTTCAGTAAAGCCTTGGCCTGGGGGGCTGGCTCTGCACATTTCACTGCCCTTCTGCCCCTACCTCTGAAGTACTCTCTGGTCTGCTGGTAGTCTGGCAGGGCCTGGGCCTGGAAGAAAGGCCTGGAGTAGGATCCCCTACCCTAGGACCTATAGGAAGTGGAGGGTCCATCTTTGGCAGCATTACTCCTGGAGGTGGCCTTGTACTCCACCACCATTTTTATATAGGCCTCCGTTTTGTCCCCAAAAAAGAGAATTATTCTCACAAGGGAAATCCATTGCTTTAGCTTGGGTATCTTGAGAGTGTTTTGTGGCTCTAAGCCAGACAAACCTCCTTATAGAGGACGTGAGGGCCATGAGACTGGCAGCAGTGTCACTGGCATCTGCTGCCATATGGAACTGGTATTTTGTGGCATCTAAAGCTGTCCTGGCAGTCTCAACCAGATCCACTGCCATTTCCCCATGAATTTTGTTTGACATAGCCAGCACTGTTGTCCAAAGGGCTCTTTGGCACTGAGTTGCATAAGGCAGACAACTGGCTTGCCTGACGAGGAGTGAGGCTACCATGTATCCTTTCTTACCCATGGCATCTATTTTTCTAGACTCCTTGTCAGGGGGGTGAGATGCCAAGGACACCCTGGCCCTATCACACATAGCAGCCTGTACCACTCCCTCATGGTCACGGTGAGTGAATAAAAAGTCAGCATTAGATCTGTCCAGCTGGTATTTTTTTATCTACCTTTCTGTCCACCCCTGGCACTGAAGTGGAGGTTTGCAGAATTTTCAATGCTGCCTTTTAAGGGATTTATGGATGGGCAGTAACAGTCTTTTTGTGGGTGTAAGAACCATCATGTCCAGGAAATCAGCTTCCTCTTCATCCTCAACTGACTCCTGGATAAAGAGGTTGAGGGTATCCTCCATTTGCCTCACAAAAGAATTGCGAGATGAACAGTCCTCTGGCCCCTGAGGAGGAACCGAAGTCCTGCTCCGGGGAAACTTCTGGCTCAATGGGTTCCCCCTCCTACTCCTCTTGTTCCTCATACAAATATACTGGTTATTGTGAAGAGGGAGTCGAAGTGGGAACCGGGGAATCTGAGGGAGAAGCCAAGGGACCGACAGCCTGAGGGGCCTGCAATACCGGCAGGGCCTTGGCAATTTCCTCAACAGAGGGCACGTCTACCTGCTGAGAGCTCCATTGCTTTTTCAGCAGGGGGTGCAGCGGTATGTTTTTCTTTAGGTTTTCTTTTTGCAGGAACCGGTTCTGAGGCTGGTTCCACTGTTTGTTTTTGTCTTGGAAGACTCGGGTCTATCAGTGGATTTTTCCACTGGTTCCTTATTTTATTTATTTGTTTTTTGTTTTTTTTTTGAGGAGGAGGCCTCTTCTGTGGGCTTTGTAGGGGAGGCAGAGGTAGCCATCTCCTAAGAGTTTCTTGGTCCTCTTTTTCAACGTTTCAGGGCAGAAAACTCTGCAAATGTCACAGTTAGCAAAGGTGTGACTGGTCCCCAGGCAGAAAATACACAAATCGTGCCTATCCACTTTGGCTACTAAATGCCCACAACTAATGCAGTTTTTAAAACTAGTTGGTCCGGTCTGTTACTTTTTTCTAGGTGTCTCTGACATCAGTGTCAGGAACAACAAAGACACCAAGTGAAGAACAGTATGTTCCCAAACCACAATAAACTAAAATATAACCAAGAAACGGCTGGTTCTCCAAAGGTGATAACAATACAGTGGAACCAACCAACGCGCTTAGTTCCTGACAGGAAAAGAAACCAAGCAAAAACTTAGGGGCAGCAATCGTAAATTAATAATAGAAAACCAACTAGTTTGAAAAGTAATAGTTTTTTTTGAAGAAACTGAGAAGAACTTTCCAAGGTATCCGAGTTGGCAGGTGAAGAAATGAATATGAGCACTTCAGAGTGCAGCAGTTACTAGGGGCAGAAGTTTGAAACTGACATGAGCCAATGAGATTTCTATCATTTACATGCATTCCATTCTCTCGTGGCAGTTCAACACTGAAAGCTGACCGCATTAGTTAAGCATACTGAGTGATTCCCGGGGTTTGAAAGGCCCAGCACCCAACTCCGTCTGCCTACCCTTCTAATTCTCCTACCGTATTCATTTCAAACATTTGCAAAGAATAAACAGGGTAGCGTGGACCTAACTCCTAAATCTAGACAGAGTAGCCAGTATTCACAACTTCAAAGATCTCTGTAGTGAGAAGCATGAACGGACTACTGAAAACTTGAAATAAGGAACAACCAGCCTTAGAAAGGAGAGGAATTTAGGTTCAATAAGCAACACCAAACTGTCAGAATGAAGTCAGTGGGTGGGTTTAAATGTAATAATCAGAGTTAGGGAATAGTGAGCTTTGCCTACAATGATCTTGTAGCAGATATGCCAGTAATGGAGTCTTCTATTTGTTAGGGATGACCACTTCACAGGGTTGTATGTAACGAGTACACTGTTGAGTATAAAAGTTTAAGAGTCAGGGATGAAGCAAAGGTCACTGTGATACACAGGGTTACATAGGGAGTGTAAGGTTTTAGAGGCAGTGAGATATAGGACATCATCAGTCAAGTTTAGAAAGAAACAGATGTGCCTCTAAAAAAATGCACAGCTTCATCTTTAGGTCTGAGGTGAGGGAGTGATGATGCTGAAATGTAAGTGCGCTATCTAGTTAGACAGCTAGGTATTTACAGCATGAGACAATCAAGCAGGGCACTGTTAGTTGTTGACAGGGGAGCAGTGGGACATCCAGTGGCACAAGGTTTACGTTTGGAGAATATCACCCATTGGCTTTTTTTTTTTTTTAAATATAGCATGGAGTAACAAGCATATATCCAGCAGGGTATACTCTCTGTCATGTGGAAGTTTGACTGAAGGTAGGAGATAGCAGTTGTGACAGATTTGGAAGAGGGGTACTGAACAGCGTCATCAGCACGAAGCAGAATAATGGAGCTAAGAATAGAACTGGGAAGGTTACTGATGCAGAGTAAGAACAGAAGAGGCCCTAGCAATGAGCCTGTGAGACACTTATTAAAGGCTGAGAAGTTTGATACGAGGTTAGAAGTACAGACATTGGGATCTTCCAGAGATATATCTTCTGAACCAGAGAAGTGTTGGGAAACTTAGACCAACCAGTGTTAGTCTAGTCTCTTGATTATATTATGATCAACAGTGTCAAATGCTTTTGTGAGGCTGAGAAATTCAGCGAGCAAACCTAATTTTCAAATGAGGTGAGACTGTCATCCACAAATTTAGGAACTGTATAAGTGGTACTGTGACCTGGTCTATTATCCTTACCAGTATTGAGAGTGTAGCCTGTGGAGTTCAAATGCAGTAGCTGGGAGTATAAGTTTTTCTAGAATTTTCAAGCAGGCAGACGAAACAGAAAATAGGTGGTAGCAGTTCAAGTTAGAAAAAGTGCCCCCTTTAAAGATCAAGAAAACTGATGCGATTTTCACATCTTCTGGTAGAAGATGCATAAAATCCACAGTTTTAATCAGAATTACTGTACTAACTAGGGTCAAAGGAAACAGTATACACCCATGCTTAGAATCCACAAGGAACAAATACAATTCAGGACTCCACATCTCTGGAAACTGACATCCTCTGGGGCCCAAGACACGAGACATACTCGATACCCTATCTACAAAGGAATACAAATGGAAAACGCATGAAGAAATCCTAGAGGTTGAAGCTGTGAAGGGTCTTGCTCTCTACTCCAAACAGGAAACAAGTGGAAAATCAGGGGTGAATGGGAAAAAGACTAGAGTTGCAATACTTCAATTACTCAACAGAATTATGCGCCCCCAAAAAAAACTACCAAATCTGCAAGCACCCGAGTATGAACATCAGCTGAACTGTCAGTGTATATTTAACAAACAGGTGAGACAAATACATTTACCTATTTGTAAGTTTGTCAGAAGATAATGTAAAGACACTTTTGCATAGAAAGGATGCAAATCTGAAACATGAAATTTGTGTTCCAATAATATTGGTATTAACTATGGCTATTTTTATTTTTCCAAAGGAATAATATTTGAGCACTGGGATTCAAGAAACCATGGACAGAATTAGCAGTACTTGTTTAATCTGGGGGTATCTGTAGATAGTAACCCAATCTGGTGTACTGAAATGGGTAATCCTTTTAAAATAGAGACAACTCTGATAACATTCAACTTTAAGATTTTTTTTAAATTACTGTATTACCTTGATGTTCTGGAACATGTTATAGGTATATGATCAAATTAAGATTTTTTTTCTAAATGACACTGCAGAAAGGAAAGGGAGGGAAGGGAGAATACTGCATAGGAGTGACACGAAGCAGCCCGTCATACCGCTCAACCTCTTGCCTCCTGAATCAGGAACAAAGACTCCAAATCAGGGACATATCTTAAAAATTGGTACTATTCACTCAGAATGCTGACAGAATAAGGCAATTTGTGTTAAAATGCATTTTTTTGAAGAACAAGTCGTAACTTTAATGTTTGACATTATTTTGAGATTTTAATCTACACTGTTCTATGACAAAAACACAAATTTTACGAGGGACAGAGGAACATTTTGAGACAAAATCAGGGACATTCCTGAAAATCCACAATCCTCAGGGAGGCAGTATAGCGCAGTGGTTTAAGGCTCTGAGCTGCAAATCTGGTGACATCCAGCAGACCAGACTTGGGTTTGAATCCCACAGCTTCCACTCGCATACTATGTGACCCTGAGCAAGTCACTTAACTTCCCTGTGCTCCCAGGTCACTCCTGTAAAAAAGCTTTCAGCTTAGTGTGCTACTCCTGGTTAAATAAATAAATAGGAGACAATTGTGACGTATGCCCAGTGTCATTGTAGAAAGTGGTGAGACATCATGAAAAAGGGTAGCACAGAGCTTTCTTTTGACAGAGTCCTCTGGGGCCTAAACGAATATTAGTGGATTTCTTTATGGCCTTTTGAAGCAGGCACTCCAAGAGGTCCCATTTCTCCACCTGTACAGGTAACCATCTCACAGTAAGAGAAGTAGTATGCCCATTCCTGGTCCTCCAGGCAGGATAGATCTTTCCTTAAAATCTTCTTGTCTGAAGAGATGTGGCAGCAATTGTGTGTATGTGGTGGTGGTGGTGGGGGGAGGGGGGGGAGAGATAGAGAGAAAACTTTTCCAGATTAAACTGCAGGCTGGAATTTCTCTACTAATTCTCTAGGAAAACAATTTCATATGCATCCTCAGAAGGAAAAAACTAAGAGCATACAAATAGAACGAAACCTGGCAGCAGAATAAGGTCCATTGGTCCATCAAGTCTACTTGTGTTGTGGAGTCCTCAGTAATAACTAGGAGCTCACCCCATCTCCAACTGCTACCTCTCCTTTTGCCTCTCCCCGACTCTAACATTCCCCTTTACCCTATCCCACCCTGTTTTGAAGTCTTCCGTCTCCCGTATGACCACCTCCTCCAGGCATGGGGTCATAATGTCGCAGCAATATACCACACTGCCAATACTGCGCAATATATTGCCAGCGGCATAAGTCTATTTTGCGCTGGGGCTCCACCCCGCACCCCTGTAACTCGGGGTAACAGTCACACAAAGTAACAATACAAAAATTCCATGTATCGGGAATCTAAACCTGGTCCACAGACGCACTGCCTCCCTTGCTCCCTGTGGCTCATCCCATCTGGCCACGGCAGCCGCTCGCCCGTCCCTCATCCCAGCAGGATTCTTATCCCGTACCTGGGAAGAGTGAGAGGGTGCATTACCACGCATACATCCCTTCACAGTTTTGCACCCTCTCGCTCTTCCTTACTGCGCTGTTCCTGTTATGCAGTTATGTCGTCCGCTGTAAAGCGTACGACATATTGACCAGGTAGGCCTCCTCCAGGAGAGCATTCCATCTCGCAACCACCCTCTCTGTGGAGAAATGCCTGCTGAACTCTCTCCTGACCCTTCCCCCTTTCAGTTTAAGGAAATGCACCGAAGCATAGCGTAGTAGTTAAGGGGCACTGAGCTACAAACCTGGAGACCTGGGTTTGAATCCCATTGGCTCCCACTTGCATACTGTGTGACCTGAGCAAGTCACTTAACTTCCTTGTGCTCCCAGGTCGCATCTGGAAACAAGATCCAGATTAGTGAGCCTTTCCTAGTTAAAACAATTTCCTCCCTTTCCCTCAGTTTTGCTTCTACTGAGACTGAAGAGGTCCCCTTTCTTCACCTTGTTGATGCCCTTCATGTACTTAAAGGTCTCAGTCATGTCCCCCCAATTCCCTCCTCTCCTCTAGGGAGTATATGCTTATGTCCTCCACACACTCTTCATATGTCCTTCCCTGATGACTTTTACCATTTCTACCGTCCTCCTCTAGACCACCTCTGGGAGGTTAATGTCCTTTTTCAGGTATGGACACCAGAACTGCACATTATATTCCAGGTGCGGGTGCACCAATCTGCACTGTGGAAAGAAGACTTCCTCTGCCTGACAGCGATTCCCCTGGCGATGCAGCTAGCATTCTGTTGGCTTTTGCTACAGTTTTCTTACAATGAGAAGTGATTTAAGTCACTAGTGATCATCACCCCTATAACTTTTTCTTCCTTGGAGTCAGTTACCAGGACCCCTCCTAGGCTGTACTCAGTCCATGGGTTCTTTGCTCTTATGTGCATGACCTTGCACTTCTTAGAGCACTGCACCCAAGCTGCCATATTCCCCATTGCCTCTGAAGCTTAATCAGGTCTTCCATAAGGTCCTATATCCCTTCTGCTGCATCATTCTCCCATAGAGCTTGGTGTTGTCTGTAAACAGGCAAATCTTGCCTTTTATACCATCTCCAATGTCATTAATAAATACATTAAAACAGCACCGGCCCAAGCTCAGAGCCCAGCGGGACCTTGCTGGTGACTTCCCTAGAACATAAGAGCTCTCCTCCCACCACCACTTTCCGAGTCCTGTTCTTCAGCCACTTTGCCACCCATCCAGTAAGCCTTACCCCGAACCCCCAGATCCTCCAGTTTTTAATCAACCTCTTGTCGGGCACACAAAGGCCTTGCTGAAGTCCAAGTAAAGGATATCAACCACCTGGCCCTTGCCCACCGTTTTCATCACACAGTAAAGAGCTCAATCAGATTTGTTTGGCAGGATCTCCCAGCCATGGACCTGTGCGGTCTCTTGTCCTGGAAATCATTTTCCTCCAGGAAGCCTACTAGCCATTCCTTAAGTTGCCTCCATGAGCTTTCCCCACCACCGAGGTCAGGCTAACCAGCCTGTAGTTGCTCGCGTCATCTCTGGGTCCACTTTTATGGAGCAGCACCACATGTGCTCTTCTCCAGTCCAGTGGTACTATCCCCGATTCCAGCAAACTACTGAACAGGTCCAGCAGGGGTCCTGCTGGTGTCGCCACTAGTTCCGTCAGCACCCTGGGATGGATACCAACCAAGCCATGAGATGTCAACCTGGAGGGTCAACAATCCTTTCTTCATCCTGTCTTCACTGATCCTTTCATCTGTGCACCCCTCTTCCCTCTCCCTTGCAGTACTGGGCCATTCCTCTCCTTTGTAAAGGCAGAGCAGAAGTATTCATTCAATACCTCTGTCTTGTCCCCACTGTCTTCTACCCACTCTTAAGCTGTACAATACCATCTTTCCCGTCCCTTTTCTCTCGATTGTACTGAAAGAAGGCTTTTCACCCCTTTTTTTTTTTAATTCTTTCTGCTAACTGCAATTCCTTCCTGGCCTTGGCCATCCAGACTGCATTCACAGATTCATAAAAGTGTGATGGCAGAAAAAGACCAACAAGGCCCACCGAGTCTGCCCATTTGTCCAGCTATCTACTTGGACCTGCGCCCCCCTGCCACCTTTAACACTCCTCTGTGGTTGTCCCATGCCCTTTTGAATCCCTCCACTGTTTCTTCTCCAACGACCACCTCCGGAAGTCTGTTCTTCCTTTCCTCCACTCTCTCTGTGAAATACTACTTCCTAATGTTACCCCTAAACTGCCCCCCTCCACCTGCAGTCCATGCCCCCTCATCCTCTGATCACCCTTCATCTGAAAGATGCTTTCCACTGGCACCCTGTTTATACCCTTAAGGTACTTGAAGGTCTCGATCATGTCCCCTCTGCTCCAAGTAGTACATGTTCAGATCCTCAACCTTTCTTCGTAGGATAGGTGGCTTAACCCTTTACCATTTTTGTTGCTCTCCTCTGAACCCGCTCCAGCCTCCGCACATCCTTTTTGAGGTATGGCTTCCAGAACTGAACTCCGTACTCCAAATGCGGTCTAACCACGTGGGTGTACAAGGGTACTATGACCTCCCTATTTCTACTGGTGATCCCCCTTCCGATGCATCCCAGTATTCCACTCCCCCTAGCCACTGCCCTCCCACACTGCCTTTCCACCTTCAGGTCCCCTGATATAATCATGCCTAGGTCCCTTTCTTGTTCAGTTACCTCCAGATCTCTGCCCTCCATACAGTACCCTGCCCTCCAATTACTGTAGCCAGGATGCATGATTCTACACTTTTCTGTATTGAATGCAAGCTGCCACCTCTTTGACCATGCCTCAAGCCTCCCCAAATCTCTGCATTTATTTTTTTACCCCTTCCTGCGTGTCCACCCTACTGTAGATTTTGATATCATCTGCAAACAGACTCACACCTTCCTCAAGGCCCTCCACAATGTCCCCTACAAATATACTGAATAGTAGGGGCCCCAGCACTGATCCCTGATGAACACCACTTGTGACCTTGCCCTCTCCGGATGCCACCCCATTTATTATGACCCTCTGTCTCCTGTCCCACAGCCAGTTTCCCACCCATTTAACTACCCTCCGCCACAGCCCCAGGCCTGACATTTTACACAGCACACCTTCCTGAAATACAAATAAGCCACATCTACCGCCCTCCCCTGATCCAGTTCCTTGGTGACTCCATCAAAAAACTATCAAATTTGTTTGACAGGATCTGCACCTAGTAAAACCATGTTGCCTTGGATTCATCAGGCCGCTTTCCTCCATGTAGCTTGGTGATCCTGTCTTTTATTAGTTTCTACATGAGCTTGCCTACCACTGATGTCAAGCTCACGGGCCTGTAGTTTCCCACTTCCTCCCTCCCTCCCCCCTTATGCAGCGGGACATTTGCCTGCCTCCAGTCTTCCAACACCACCCCAGTCTCCAGGGACCGACTAAAGAGTGCAGTCAATAGTACTGCCAATATCTCCTTTAGTTCCCCTAACACCATTGGGTGCACCCCATCCGGCCCCATTGCCTCGTCCACCTTCATGCAGCCTAGTTCCCCCAACAGTTCCTCCACAAGAAAAGGCCTCATCTCCACTTCCCCCTTCCCTGCCATTTCCTTTCCTGCTTTGCTGCCTTCATCATCTTCCTCCCTATTGAACACAGCAAAAATAGCTGTTTAGCAGGTCCACTTTGCTCTTTGTCCCCTTGTAGCATCTCCCCCTCTTTTTTTTTTTTTTTTTAAACTTTATTTTATCCCCCTCATTTATTTTTAACTGGAGTATTCCCTGCCTAGTCTTCCTCTTTTCACTTATGTACTGAAAATACAGGTTACTCACCTGTAACAGGAGTTCTAGGAATGGTATATGTTGTTCATCCACACTGTCTGGCAGGTTCCTTGCCGCTTTAAATCTTGCCGGAAGGTCTTCAAGCTGGCTCCTCCCACCCACCCGGGTGGTAAAACTCTCGGCTCCGCCCCATGACACCAGATCTAGCCGCTGGAAGCTCCAGGTTGTCGTCGAAGCCGGGAGGTCGGGTGGGTGTAGGATGAACAACATATACCATTCCTAGAACTCCTGTTACAGGTGAGTGTATTTCTAGGACATGGATATGTTGTTCATCCACACTGTCTGGCAGACTCCTAGCAGTTCTCCGGAGGAGGGAGGCAGCGCACACCCCTACTTAGGAATAGAGACTGGAGAACCGAGGCCCCAAAACCAGCATCCCGGCGTGACTCAAGGTCGATGTGGTAATGGGTAATAAAGGTGTGTGCTGACTTCCAGGTAGCAGCCCTGCAGATTTCCTGGATAGGACGTCCCTGGAAGCAGCCACCGATGCAACAATATGACGGGTAGAATGAGCTCTTATCCCTCTGGGAGGCTCCATGCCCGCCAACTGTAGCAGAGATCTATGCAGGAGGTGACCCACCTGCCTATCGTCCGCTTGGCTGCAGGTCTGCCAGGTGCGGCTTCAGCGTGAGGTGACAAACAGCTGGCGAACCTCTCCGATCTCTCAGCCAGGCGCCCTTATAATAAGCGAGCGCCTCTAGGGTCCAAAGTATGGAGCCTGTATTCGGCCTCAAGGTGTGATTGGGGTAGAACACGGCAGAGTCAACACCTGGTTAAGGTGAAACTCGACACCACCTTCGGAAGGAATTTCGGGTGGGGCACAGGACAACCTTGTCCCTGTGGAAGACCAGGTAAGGAGACTCTATGCAGAGCGCCTGGAGTTCTCCCATCCTTCTGGCTGACATGATAGCCACCAAGAAGGCGGTCTTCCACGACAGGTGAGAGAGTTCACACCTGTGCATTGGTTCGAATGGCTTTCCCATGAGCTTTGCCAATACCAGCAGTAAATCCCACGGAGGTGGAGGTTCTCGCACCGGAGGGGAAATGTGATCAAGGCCTTTGAGAAAGCGCCAGACCACCTTCCCCTGCGCCACCGACTGCTCCCCGGCCCGCGCCCGGTAAGCAGAGATGGCTGCCAGGTGCACCCTTAGGGTCGTCGACCCAAGCCCTTGACTAGAAAGGGACCATAAATAGTCCAAGATGCTTGCCAAAGGACAGGAGGAAGGGTCCAAGCCCTTGCCCTGACACCAAATGGAAAATCTCTTCCATTTGAAGGCATAGCATTTCCTGGTCGACTCCTTACGGGACGCCTCAACTACACTGAGGACCTCGTCAGAAAGACCCAAGGCCTGGAACTCTAGCCGCTCAGGAACCAGGCCATCAGGTGCAGGGATTGAAGGTCCGGATGGAACACCTTCCCCTGATTGACTGACTGACAGCAGGTCCGGGCGAGCTGGAAGCTGCCTCGGGAGCCTGGAGCTGAGGCTGAGGAGATCTGGGTACCAGCACTGGCGGGGCCAGTCTGGGGCTATCAGAATCACCTGCGCCTTGTCCCTCCTTGCTTTGAGAAGCACCTTGTGAATCAAGGGAAATGGGGGAAAGGCGCAGAAGAGGCCCGGGGTCCACGGCCTTGAGAAGGCATCCCCCTGCAGCGAGCCCTGCTGAGGGGGGCGATCATGAAACAGCCTCAGCTTCGTGTTCTCCCTGGAGGCAAACAGGTCCACCTAAGGTGTGCCCCAGTGGGAGAACAGATCTCATACTACCTCCGGCAGGAGAGACCACTCGTGAGAAGCAGCCCCTATCCGGCTCAGGGCATCGGCCAGGGTGTTGGAGGCTCCTGCCACATGAATGGCTAGGAGATCCGCCTCCAGGCTGCGCACGAGTGACCAAATGCGGAGCGCTTCCTTGCAAAGAAGCATGGAACGCGTCCCGCCCTGGCGGTTTAGGTAGTACATGGTCGTGGTGTTGTCCATCTGGACTCGGACCACTTGACCCCGGAGAAACGGAGCAAAGCGGTGAGAGCTAGACGGACCACTCGGAGCTCCAGCAGGTTGATGTGGCATCGGACTCAGCGGGGACCAGAGGCCGTGCGCTCGGTGTTCCCCCAGATGGGCACCCCAACCCATCAGAGAGGCATCGGTCGATAGAGAGACCGTCGGCTCAGGGAGGACAAACGGGATACCCTCCTGCAGATGAGCTGGAACGATCCACCACCGGAGAGCGTTCCACATCTCCTGGGTCACCATCACTAGCTGGTCCAATGGATCGCAACTTTGTGACCACTGGCTGGCCAGTCCTCACTGAAGGAGGTGCATGTGCCAGCGTGCCCAACGGACCACGCTGGTACAGGCCGCCATGAGACCCAGGAGGCGCAGGAAGTCCCGGGCAGGGCGCGATTGCCCAACCAGAAATGATTGGGCAAAGGAGGTAAGAACCTCGGCTCTGTCTGCCGGGAGCCATGCTCTGGCTCGAAGAGAGTCGAGCTCTGCCCTGATAAACAGAATCACCTGCTTTGGCTCGAGTTCCGACTTGGCCTCGTTGATGAGAAGGCCGACTTGAGAGCAAACCTGGAGGGCCAGATCTCTGGACTGCTCCACCTCCTGTCTGGAGGGGGCTGCTATTAGGCAATCGTCCAGGCAAGGGTACACCCGGACCCCTCGGCGCCGAAGGAAAGCTGTCACCACTGCAATGCATTTGGTGAAGACCCTGGGAGCTGCAGACAGGCAGAAGGGCATGGCTCGGAACTCGAAGAGGGATCCCTCTACTCGAAAGCGGAAGAATCTCCAATGCGACGGACGGATAGGGACGTGAAAGAACGCGTCCTGCAGGTCCAGAGAGCAGAACCACACGCAGTGTTCCAGGGATGGTATTATCTGAGCCAGAGTGACCATCCTGAAGGTTCGAGACCTTAGGAACTTGTTACGGTCGTGTAGGTCGAGAATGGGGCGCCAGCCCCCGTCCGCTTCGGAACCAGGAAATACCTGGACACAAACCCGAGGTCTGAGGGAGGTCCGCTTACCTCCTGATCACCTCCTTTGGAGGAGGAGGAGATCGTCGGCCCGGACGAGCCGACAGTGAGGCTGCAGACCCCGAGGCCCCCGAGGTGCGACGGCTCTGAAGGGCGGGAGCCTGCTCGGACTAGGCAGGCCTTTTCCCACCACCTCAGTACCCACCTGTCCGTGGTAATAACGGACCAGGCGGAAAGGAAGTGCCGGGCGGTCCCCCACGGGGGGAACCTGGGTGAGGTGACGGGGTTGGGGCGACACCCCTCAGCCCGTCACTGGGCAGGCTTGGAGGAGAGACCGCCAAGGGACCTCCTGGCCTTTACCTCCTGCTTCCTGTTGGAGGGAGCTCAGGGCTTGGATTGGGATGCCAAGCTCGAGCCTGCTAGCCCTGGCGTTTGCTGGGCAGGACGCGCTGGGCGCAGAAGAACGAAAGGCTTAGGTTGTGGTTTGCGGCCTTTGTCCTTCTGAGCGGAAGAGACCGAGTCCAAGGTAACATTGTACTTCTCGATCCTCTGCAGGTGACCTTCCACCCCAGGGCCGAAGAGGTCAGTCCCCAAAAAGGGAACATCCGCCAATTTGTGCTGGGTATCCGAAGTAAAAGTGGATATCCTCAGCCAAGCCCGACGACGCACAGCCACTGCGGCCGCCACAGACCTGGCACATGAGTCCCCAATGTCTAAAGCAGTCTGGAGCTGCTGTTTGCCACTGCCCTGCCCTGGTCCCGCACCTGCCTGACCGTGGTCTGCGGATCCAGCGGGGAAGATGAGGACAACCTCATCCAGGGAAGCCCAACAGGGCATGAAAAAGTATGCCATGAGGATGGCGAACTGGCCTGGTGGAGGCCGAGAGGAACGCAGCATAGACTTTTAGCCGGCATAGTCCAATTTCTTGGATTCCTTGTCGAGGGGTTTGTCCACATCCCTAAGCGTTCCGGCACGCGGGCAGCTGTCGATGGCTCAACCCCTCAGCCGAGGGGTGTTCTGAAAAAACCAGACAGGGAACCGGTAGGGACCGCATACTTCCTGGCCATCCTGGCCGAAGGCGCAGGACAGGAAGCAGGGCGCTGCCAGAGCTCCAAGGCCGGAACCACTATGGCCTCAGCCACCGGAAAGGCCTCCGTAGGGGAATCCCCTCGGACCAGAATCTCTGTGAGGGGATACCTGGCCAGTTTAGAAATGAGTTCGAGCTTCATCCCAGTGGACTCCGAGATGAGCCGAAGCAATCCTAGGAAGGACAAAGGGCTATCGTCCACCGACTGTCCTCCTGAGGACTCCAAGTCCATTCGCTTGGAGAAAAGGGAGGAATCATCCTCGGACTCTGAAGAGTCCTCGAAGAGCTGCCTCGGGCCTGAGCCACCCTCCACCTGCCGAGGTCTATCGGGAGTGAGGGTGACAGACAGCCTATGGGGCAGCCCCTGAGCCGACCGAGAATTTTTGGTCGGAGCCCCAACTAACGGCTGTGGAGGCGGAGGTTCCACCGGAATCAGTGGGGCAGCTGGAATTGGCGAACAACCGGCCTGGGAACAGACTCCTCGGCTAAAGCGAGGGTTGTTTGGCCGCTCAGTGATAGTCCGCATGGCAGCGGGAAGATGACGGCATCGGCTTATTCCCGGTCAGAAGGAGCTGTTGCCACATGAGTTCCTCATACCTCCGACGCAACTTGCGCCGAAGCCTCCCCTCGTCCGAGGAGGAGGAAGAGGATGAGCCGCGGCACCGCTTGCTGCGGTGCCGAGACCGCCTAGGACGGCGGGACTGGCTGGACCGTGAAGACGTCCGAGACCGAGAACCTCGGCTAGGCCGAGGACGGTGCGGGGAGGTGTCGCGGGGAATCGGCACTCCCCTCGGTTCGGACAATTCCACCGAAGGCTCCGGAACCGGAGGCACAGACGAGCCGACAGGATCCTCAACTCCCACCAGGGGAACCAGGGAGAGGGGTTCTCAGCTTCTCCAGCCGACAACCCGTCCAACGGGTCAAAAAATCTTGACCCGCGTCGCCGAGTCTCGATCAACTGGCCTGACTGGGACACCGTGAAACCAGGTGGCTGAAGCCGAGGGTCGAGGCAGTCGGGCGGCCGACAACTAGGGAGAGGATCTTTCCCACTCAAAAGCGTCGACAGTGAGACTTACTCTTGTCTCTCTTTTGGACCGAGAAAATGGTCCAGAAGAGTTGGACCCTCACCTTTTGTCGAGAGGGTCAGACAAAGCTCCTTAAAGAAGCGAATAAAGCACCAAGAGATAGCGGGACAAATACTGGCAGGTGAAGCGACCGCGCCGCCTCCTCTTCGAGGCGATCAATTGCTCGAGCTGATCCGCCCGAGCCAGCTGCAGCGGACACATCGACCGGGCCTCTTCTGACTTAACGGAGGAAATCTCTTCTCGGGCGCCCCAGTTGTAAGCGGGCGGCCGCGGTCTTCGAGGGCGTGGGCCAAGAGAGCACAGGTCGCGGGCCTGCGGATCGTGCTCAAGGCCCAAGCAATGCATACGTGGAGTGCGGGTCGTCCGAGACATCTTCTGCCCGCAAGGGCATTCTCCGGAACCGGAGTCGATTGTCCATCGCAGCCACGAGGGACAGAAGACGAAAGTCTTTTTAGCAAAAACTTTTTGATTTCGAAAATTCGAAGAATTAGGAACCAGTCTTATACGCGGAGCGTTAAGGAGGGAACCTGAGCTTCCAAGCGGTAAGGAAGATCTGGCGTCATGGGGCGGAGCCGAGAGTTTTACCACCTGGGTAGGTGGGAGGAGCCAGCTTGAAGACCTTCCGGCAAGATTTAAAGCGGCAAGGAACCTGCCAGACAGTGTGGATGAACAACATATCCATGTCCCTAGAAGAAAGTCTTATCCCACTTTTTGACCCCTCCAGCTATGCGCTCCTCTGTCTGTGCCTTTGCCCTCCTTACCTCTACCCCGGCTTCTCTCTGGCTCACCTGGTATTTTCCCCAGTCCACTTCGGCTTATGTTTCCTTGAACTTCCTGAAGGCTTTCCTTTTTGTCTTTACCTTTTTCGCTACTTCCCTAGTATACCACAGATGTTTCCTCCTCCTCTTATTTTTACTTGCTGTCTTGGCACAGATGTCTGTGGCCTCTACAATAGCTTCTTTTATCCTCCCTCACATTGCCACTATCTCTGTCAAATCCTCCACCCCTTCCAAAGCCCCCTCCACTATTTTCCCCCATTTTCCCGAAGTTTGTCCTCTTGAAATCCAGCACCTTCAACCTAGACCGGTGAAATTCTGCAGTGTCCCTTATACTAAACCTGACCGTGTTGTGGTCGCTCGTAGCAAGATGTCCCCCCACCGATACATTTCCTACCCTGTCCCCATTTGTCAGGACTAGATCAAGAGTAGCTCCTGCCCTGGTTGGTTCCCTGACCAGTTGATGTAGGAGGGCCAGTTGCAGGGAGTCCAATATTTCCCTGCTGCTGGTTGAAGCAGCTGAAAGGGTAGGTTCAGGTCCCCCATCAGCACCACTTCCCCCCTTGCCGCCATTCTCACAAACTCATCAGCCATGCTTCTATACACAGATTCCTGCTGTGCCGGGGGCCTGCAAACCACTCCCATACACACCGTCTCCCCCTTCCTTACTGACGAGACCCAGAGTCCTTCGGCCTCTCCCCACTTACCCTGCAATTCTGATGCCCCAATACTCTCCTTTACGTAGAGTGCAACCCCCCCCCCTTTTCTACCCTGTCCCTCCTGAACAATTTGTACCCTGGTATCTCCATTTCCCATCCCTGTTCCTGGTGGCACCATGTTTCCGTTACTCTCACGATGTCAAGGCCCTCCTCAACCATTTTTGCTGTTAGATCCGGGAACTTTCTCCCCAGACTTCTGGCGTTTGCACACGAGCCTCCACCCCCTCTTTCCTCCTGTCCTATATATTTTGCCCCCTTACTCTATGGCTGTGTGGGTAGGGCTTGTTGCCCCCCCCCCCCGTCTCTTACCTCATCAACAGGGCCTGCCTCTTTAGCCTTACTAATGTACTGCTCCCTATCCTCATACTTCAGGTCCTTCTGAACTTCCTGTAAGCAGTCGTCTTTTACCTGACTGCCTAGGCTACCTCTCTGCTAAAAGCAACTTAGTGTCCTGACCTAGAGTTTCCCCCCATCAGCCTGACACACATTCTTGGCTGCCACTATCCCTTCCTGGATGATGGACCACTTCTGATCCCCTCCCAATCCCTTCCTCAGGCTAGCCAGCTGACCCTTAGCATATCCCCTATTTTCCTGAAGTATGCACTTTTGAAGTCTAGGACCCTAGTCTTGGTTTTTGCCTCCTCCCTCCCCATGTCCAATGCGACCATCATCATAAGGTGGTCACTCCCATCCAAGGGCTCCTCAAACTGGATATCTTGAACATGGTTCCAGTCAGAGTACCAGATCAAGGCCTGTTCCCTCCCTGGTGGGTTCCATGACACCGCCGGTCCAGAATCTACTCTGCACTGCAGCAGAAATGGAAACTAGAACCTAAATAGAAACAGTAGGAACCTAAACTTAATGTGTAGCTTCTACAAGGACACTCGGAAGGTCAGGTTCAGCAATTAGTGTACATGAAAAGACCAACTGCATAAGAGGGCTCTGATAAGATGTATAAACCACAGCTGCAAAGCATAGGTTATCTTTATTTGCTATCAAAACTTTTTCATGTATGTTTAAATAAATATATATATATATAATATACATACACACACACACACACACACACACACACACACACATACACACACATACACACACATATACACACACATATATAACACATATAATATATATATATACATATATATACATATACACACTTTTTTATTTTGTTTTTACATATAAGTCCTACACGGACTGGGCGAACTACCTGGAAGAGCTTCCGATTCCTTGTCTCATAAGCGATCCTCCTTTCGGCCGAGCAGGGTTGAGAATTCCGATACGACTTTAAAACTATGGAGCCTGGCATTTATGTTCGTGGGCTCCTTGTCTTTGGAATTCTCTACCATCGGATTAGGAGTGCGCGACTGTGGGGGATTCAAGCAGGCTTCAAAAATGTTTTTGTGGGATAAAGCTTTTAATGATGGTGTTGGCCGACAAGTATGTATTTTTAACTGTGCTGATATTTTGTTTTGTTTTATACGTTTTAAAGTGGTTTTATTGTTATGCGCCTTGGTTGTGAAAGGTGCATTATAAATAAAGAATTATTATTAGAATTATTATTAAGAGAAGCATAGTTATGGATGATGCATATACGCTCATACCACTAATAATAGATCAGACCAAAGTTATCAAATGTACGTCAACTAATTAGTAAGTCACATGTATGTATAGAGAGTAACTGATTCACATGGCAGATCATGAATATTCAGGCATACCTTAATTTCTCATGAGGTAGTCTAGTTTTCACAGAAGGAATCCGTCCACAAACCAAATGGCAACTGCACTATAAACCTCTTCCCTGGATCAATGGCCAATTTCCATCCCCGTATCAGCCTAGCGACACTAGTAGTCGGTTCCATTTTATTTTCACTTTTGGTGTAGGTTTGTGAATGTAATAATACTGACACAGGAACTCACTCACTGTTTAAAATCTTATAATCAGTGAATATTTAACTTCTTTGTCCACTTATCAGTTCTCGTTGCACTGTACAGCATTGCTATGTACTTTGTTTTCGATTCCAGAAGCCAAATTTCATAACATTCCACAACTATTTTTCAGGGCATGCCATTCTTTACTGCTAAATATATTCACATAAAACAGGCTCACTGTCCCTTAGACTTCATCTGTTCCTCCTGCTTTTGCTGCCCTGAAGTCAAAATCCTCTGCTCGTGACAATCATTTCCATGGCAACCAACTGTGATGTCATAAGCAGATTACGACGAAGGATGAAGTATAAGGGGAAAAGATCCTGTTTTAAATAAAATCTCTTAGTATACAACACCAAAGGCCCTGAAATTCAAATGTCTGACGAATTATATGCAATTTTAGTTCTGCTATGCCAACCGTGTTTTGTTCTGCTGTCTCTTCAAGTACACATCTACATGAAAATTAGATATTTACACCTTACACTTCACTTACAGCTCAGGTTGAATCTAGAGCTGATGTAATGCCCCTTCCTTGTGACTTCACAGACTGTTGCAGAAGAAATGACTATAATGTCAGAAAATGTGCATTATGACTTTACTGCCAGAATATGTTTCAGCGCTCAAGTGAACTGTAAGAGACAACACCCCCGTTTTCATGTCAAAGGCCTCACTAATAAACCTAGAAATATAAAAATATGTAGGCAGAAGACAACCCATTGGCTTATCATATGCCCATGGTTCTACCTAACAGTTGAAAAAAACAAGCCCTAGAGGCTCTTTACTCTCCTTTTTCCTCCTCCCTTTCTAGTTTGGTCTTTATTTAACACTCGTATCCATTCCACCCTCACTTGAATTCCACTGATTTCACACATATCAGCTCTGCCGGCAGCTTATTCCACCCTTCCACCACCACATCGTGAAAAAGTACTTCCTGGTTTCTAACCTAAATCGTAAAATGAGCTTCAAAAAAACGTGTGAAACCTGATTGGCTGGGGGCCATCTTTAATCATCCTGTTATCTTAGCGCAACAGCACTGAATAAAGACCCAGCAGCCTACTAACAATAAAATCAATACTCTCCACACATCCCTGACATCACAAACATGGAAAGAACCAAAAACAAACAAGAAAATGGTACAACCCAGCTGTAACACTTTATTTCTTAAGTATTTTTCTTTCTCCTTTTGCTCATTAAAAATATCTTTATGTGACAGTATTACGCTGGATGTACAGAACAGCACTCTGCCTAGCAGCTGACATCTCTAGTTCAATTCCCTCCACTACATCACAAGCACTATGACATCACAAGTGACAGACCTGACGGCTACTTAGTGGCATGACAGCTGCCAGGCAGAGTGCCATTCCACACACATCACACCTACTAACATCAGCTAAAAAAATGTTTTAAGATTTTTGGATAAATATTAAAGAGCTAGTGTACTGCCTAAAACTAATATTAGTTTTTAAAAGCAGTGAACAATTACCTTTTATATCTGAGGTACTGTGATGTTCCTTTCCCCATCTGTTAAAATAATTCTTTTAAACCTGCCTAGATATTGCAATGAACTTAGAGCCACACACAAATACAGTATTTTCAAAATGTAATCACTAACCAGGAGAAAATGGGACAAATATAAAATCCAGTGTCCTTGTGCACTGGGGGTGAGTACCTTTGACAATGCTTATGATAACACAAGACTAGAGAATGGTCCTCGATACATCTGGCAAAAATACATCTTTTAAACTTCAAGTTCAGACACATATCTGTATTTGACAAGACCCCCTCCCAATCCTTAGTGTTTGGATAAGCATTCTCCATTAAATTTGTTTTCCAAATCTGTCATAATCTTGCTTTCTCCACTCTCTCTCTCTCTCCTCTCTGCATTCATCATTATTCAGCTGCATTATAGTACTTAAAAAAAAAAAAAAAAAAAAAACCCCAGCTTTTGAAACAAAAAAAAAAAAAAAAGAAAGAAAAGAAATCATTTGATTTCCGTTGCCCTGGAGAGTATGAAATACCCCCAAGGAAAAATTCTGGTACATTCTCTGCACACATTTACATGCAGCCAGTGAAGTAAACATTTCCATAATTGCTCACTTCAGAACACGTTACCCAGTTCCTAGGTACAATAACTGTCAGGAGTCAATGAGGAATAAAGAATTTTCCTGAATCCTCGCGCATAACCTGACTGGCATTAATAAATCCACGGCTCTACATGAGTTAAGACATGGATTACTAACAGGCATCAATACTGCCCTTAACATCGGCAGCATTATCTTCCTTCCAGTAGCCACTGACACAATACTAAACATCTATTAAAAACGGAAGAAACTTTAGGCTACTCTGAATTTAGTCTGTTAACTTTCTCCAGTTTTTAAGAATATAATGAAAACAAAAAAATATTCCCAACATTTCCATTTGTCACTTTAAGCTTACTCAGTGAAAAGTTGTCTTTTGTCTACAATATCATAAAGGATGTGAAGAAAATCAGCTACTTTGTTGTAAATGTAAAAACAAAAAATACTGAAGTGCACACAATCCCAGGGGGAATGAACTCTAGAAATGAACCATCTCCCACCAGAAATCTTGTAAATCTCAAAGATCTTTTCTTTTTTCTTGTGGGGACAAAAACACTTCTAGGAACATTGTCAAGAACAGTCTACCCCCACCCCACCAACTGAGACATTACAGATTTGATGCACAATCATTCCCACAGATCTGAATTTTCTTCTGAGACAGAAAACCTGCAATATGGACATTTTAGAGAGCAACACTATAAATGGCTACAGATTCATGTTCTGCTCGAAGTGTGACATCTTGCACATTCTTAGGCAGGTAGTAATGCTGACTGCTTTCTGCTCAGACAGTGGCATATATTTATCTGGGCTACATCACATAAGTTACTTAAGCAATAATGCATGACAGGGTGTGGTATATCATGGGATATCGTCACGCCTCGGGTGGTTGGGCACGAGGCCACAGGCAGAGTGCATACAACGACTCGAGAAGTGACGATATCCCATGATATACCACACCCTGGAGTGCATTATTGCTATTATGAAGTGGTTTAAATATTTTTTAAAGTAAAAAAAAAAAAAAGGAAACATTTTAAAAATGTGTTTTGGGAGTGTTGGAGGAATACCTTTAAATAAAATAGTTCCTGGTGGGCTCTGGGCAGCAGGTGGCGCTGTTGGCCGTGGTAGAGGAAGTGGAGCTCTTGTGACTGGGTGACCCGCTCCTTACCATTGCAGTTTTTTTTTAAAGTGTTCTCCGTTCACAGTGCACTTTATTTTTATTATTTTTGTTCTGGGAATTGGATGCTGAGGACTGGTAAGCTGAGAGAGAAGTTGGAGAGGCGAGCCAATGATGAACAAACGAGAAAAAGGTAGAGTCTTGATGCGATTCATTTGGGACTGTTATTGTAAGAGCTACTATTAGAATGGTTAGGAATGTCTGGGACAAGACTGGCAGTTTTTTCTATGTGGCTGGGACGTAGCTTTCTCTTTGTGGGGGAGCCACGGTTTGTGTGAGAACGACTACAATGCGAGGGTCTGTTTGTCCTTTTCAGAGAAAAAAAAAAATGTGTCCGTTGCTGACCCTCGCATGCTGCTGGATATGTTGCTTTTGAAAGTATTGCTCCCAGCGGCTTCCGTTGTGCTGAATTCTGTTGTGTGCGCAGCTGGTGGGAGTTCATTTTTTTTCTTTATTTTTTTAAATAGCAGCCGACTGGAAGTCTGACTCGCTGCGGACTGCTAGAGATGAAGACTGCACGGTCAGTGAGGAGGCTGGAGGTTTTCTGAAGCCGTGATGATGTAGCCCAATATCATCATGGCTTCAAAAACCACTCGGTCAATCAGCTTCCCGTATTTACGATCCCCAGTTCATAATGAAAGTGAACATGCAAAACCACTATGTCCATTCATGTTCACAAGACATTTTTTATTTTATTATATACCTTAACATCCCTTTGATACCCTCTTCACTACTGTTACTTCCTTCAATACGAATCGTGGGGGAGGGGGTGTATACCAGCATTATGTGACACATCCACACACAAGCAAAGAATGAGCAAAGGTAGTCATAGTAAGACCTTGCTGAAATGGGGGGATGTAACAAAAAGTAAATACATCTCGGGGGAAATGGAAAGCAATTTTTTTTTTTTTTTTTTTTTTTTTAATGTAGGTGCAGACTTCGGAAACAGAAGCCAAAACAAGATTAATGTCCTGAACACTGCCTTCCATTTACAAACATTCAAATTCAACCTCATCCAATAACTAATGCAACTTGATTTGTTTTCAAACATCTGCTGCAAGAAACACAGAATGCAAGTTTGCCATTATCGCAAATGTAGAGCTCAAAAGATACTCAAACATATAGCTAGAAATGTATAAGTGATCAATTTCAACCAAACTATATATTATACTGCCATGGTAGCCCCAAAGTAGTTAGAGTTGAGTGTAAACTTCTATGTTAAACCCGAATCTTTGAACGTTAACTTTGGAACCGTTCAACGGATTTGCACGAAACTTGATATGCATAATCCCTAGGGGTAGGTCTCTTGACGTGCCAAACTTCATAGGAATACGTTTTGTGGTGTTTGATACACAAAATGTCAAAATATCCTAAATTAACCAGTTTTTTTTTACATTTCTTTGTCCACCTGTATCACAGAAACAGCTTTATGTTCTGCTCCGACATTTTCAGGGTAGAAAGCCTTTGGGTCACAGATGTGTCTTTTGAAGGTCTGGTGAAAAAAATCTGAATCTGTTCAAAAGTTATTAAAATTTTAAATTTCCTATCATTTCTTATGGGAAAATTTCTAGGTCAGGCATGAAGAGTTTTTTTTTTTTATTATATATAAAGAGCTATTTGCACAAAATTTTTTTTTTTTTTTTATCACAAAAAGCTATTTGCACAAATAATGTGGTTTTTGTAAATTATTTTAGCATGGAGGGTCACATACAGCTTTTGCTTTTGAAAAAAATGCTGTCTTTTCTTATGTAGGGTCACACAGAGTCTGCTTTACTTTCGCAGAGCTCTGTTGTGCCCGCTATTTTGTTTTGCCGTTAACGAGAGATAAAAAAATTTTGCAAGTATGTGAAAATAAATGTAATACAAAAAAGCAACATCAGAACTTAGCTAAATGGGACCCGTTTAGCTACATTCTGATGTTTTTTCTTGTTTACTGTGGCCTGAAACACCTTTCTTGAGCACCAGAAATCTCAGGTTCCAAGCTGAGGGAGAGTACCGCTTCTCCTCTCCCCCCCCCTCAAATTCTCTGTATGAGAACACTGGGGTTTTCCTGACTTCTGCAGCCGCAGCTGGAACTCGTGCTTCTGGCTGCAGCGTCAGCTTTCAGCCGCCCGTTTTCCCTGGTGTCTAGTGGCACCCCACAGTCCTGTATCCTAGGTGTCTAGTGGCACCCTCCACCTCATGTCAGCCTGGTGTCTAGTGGCACCCCCCACCCTCCCATTGCCAGGATTTTATTATTTTAATACAATCTGACACTGGGATGCCCACTGTGTCAGGTGTCAGATGCCCCCCCAGTCCCTTTAGGTTATTGTTTCCAGCATTAGGGAGCCCAATCCCCTTGCTGGCAATGGAAGCCCACCCCCCCAGCACTCTGGGGAGCCCCATTCTAGTGTCCCCAAATATATAATCTGACACTGGGATGCCCACTCCCTGTGTCAGATTGCCAACCCCCGTCTGTTTATTTGTGGTTTCCAGTGTTGGGGGGCCCAATCCCTATGCCGGCAATAGTAGCCTGCCCCCAGCACTTTGGGACACTGGGGAGCCCACTCCCAGTGTCCCCAAATATGTATTTATTTTTGCTGTAAAGAAGACAACCGTCCACCACTGTATTTTTTTGCACCCTGAGGAAGAAAAAAAAAAAAAAAAGGTACCTCAAATGCGTCCCCACCTTCCCCCTCCCAAGCAGGCACCACCACCCCACCCCCTAGCCCTATACGTACCACCGGAGGTCATCTGCTGTCCTCTTCTGAGGACCTGGACACGTCTACACTCTTCAAAGCCGAAAAGCAAACTGAAGAATCAAGGTAAGTACTGTATAATGTATTACAATGGCATTTTGAACTTATGTTGATATCTTCAGGGTTTTAAATAATTGATTAGCAGTTTTTTTCTTGGGACTATACTAACTGTACAGAAAGTATTTATATAGATTTTCTAGGAGTGCTGTGTTTGTTAAACACAGTGAGGCAAGAGCTATGCATTTTCACAAAGATTTAGCACTTTTATGAGTAAAACGTTAATCAATTTTTAGAGTTAAATAAATCCCTGTATCTTAGCCATTTTTTTGATATTTTTTCACCAAAGTTTCAACATGGGCCTTCTAGGACCCCACCTCATTAACACTGTGACTGTCGTTTCGTTAAATGGGGCATGGAAGGTGATTTTGCGGTCGCTGCGCGAAATCACCTTTTGGGGCCGATTAACAAAATGACAGTGCCAGTGTTCATGAGGTGGTGTCCCAAAAAGCCCATGTTAAAAATTTGGTGAAAAAAATTCCTAAAAATGGCCGAGTTATGCATGGTCATTAAAATGTTTCTACACGAGTGCATAACTTTGGTCATTTTTAATATTTTCACTACAAATTTTCAACAGCCATTTTTGCACACTACCTCATGAACAGTAGTACAGCTGTCATTTTTCACATCCTGTCTGAAATGTGTTTTCGCACCTGTAGCACAGAATGATGTTTTGACATGGATTTGAACAGTTTCACCTACAGGGTTTATGAGGTGGGGTCATAAGAAGACTTCAGAATTTGGGGTCACAATATGAAAAAATGCTATTATGATGACCATTTGTCGCAATTTCAGTACACCCACTTGTAAGTTCGGAAATTTTAAATATTTTGACCCCAGATTTTTAAAATTGCCTTATTACCCGAGCTTATGTATGTCACAGCTGTCATTTTTCAAGTCCTGTCCAAATTGTGTTTTTGAACCTGTGGCACAAAATGACATTGCAGTTGCGAAGAATTACATTTTGGTGTGCATTTGAAAATGTTGTGTATTGGGCACATGTGCTGGGGTAATGAGATGACTATGCTGATAATCTGGTTATGCATCTAAGAAGGGATGGCTGCGCAGGGTCAAAAGGACCCTGTGCTCCCACAGTAAAATAAGGAAAATCACAGAGCTGTGACATACCTCCCACAGCCAAATAAGGATACAAGTAAACTATCTGAAAAAGAAAGGAAATTCATTGCAAAAAACTTCATTAATGCATCAGTTTGGGTTGTTAGTAAAGCAACAAAAGTAGGGAAATATGGCATTAGGGGTTTCAACCCAAACACCCCACCCCACCATGCAAACACCGACAGGCACTGGGTGTGTGCCTTGGGGTCGTCAGCCCGAATGATCACCCCATTCTCCTATATCGTACCTATCTCAGCTTATTTATTTGTGGAATAGGGTGCGCGTTTGGGTCGACTACCCCAAGGAACACCCTCAATGCCTGTCTATGTCTGCAGGGTTAGAATGGGGCGTTAGGGTTGGAAACCCCAACACTATATTTCCCTACTTTTGTCATTTTACTAACAACTCTGATGCATTAATGAAGTTTTTTTTTTTTTTTTTGCAATGACTATATATATGCAAGATTAATGGATACTGGAGTGTGTATTACAAGGGTGTAATACCACTGAGATGTTCTAGACATGGGAACCTCAAGAGTGAAGCTCAAGAGGTTCCTCTGTCCCCAGAACCTCTTGATGGTATTATACCCTAGTAGTACATACTCCCCTATCAGTTATTTTTTGTAATAATCGGGAAATGACATCGAGGATGTGCCCTCCTTAAAATACTTAGGACTAACACTGGACCATTGTCTTACCTTCAAGTACCATATGGATCAGGTCACCAAGACCATACACCATAAACTTGGTACCCTGTACTGACTAAAAGACCAGCTCACCCCTGAGGCCAGGACCTCAATCGCCACAAGTGTCCTCCTCCCCCCCACCCTGACTTACGCTGCACTGATCATACAGGGCATGGCCAAGTAGGAGGTCACCAAGATGCAAATCCTGTATAAAAAGGTGGCCCGGTTTGCTACCCAGGACCACTCGTGAAGTCACCATTGTGACACACCTGCCCAGCTACGCTGGCCCTCTCGGACTGCTCATCTTTATTACACCCTGCTCTGCTTGACCTTCAAGCTACTGAGCCCTTTAGCTCCACCCAGCATTGCTGGAACTATCGCAATTAAACATAACCCCAGGAGCCTATGGACATCTGGACGAACACTGCTTGAAGTTCCCAGAGTCAGGACTAACGCTGGCAGCAGGTCGTTCTCCTACTCAGCCCCTACCTGTGGAACAAACTCCCACCCCTATTGGAGGAAGCTTTCTCACCGATTAATTTCCACACCAGACTCAAAACCTACATGTCTGATCCTAGCACTTGCCATTGCCACGGCTCATGACCCCCAACCCACTTGCTTCTATCCTCCTATTAATCAGATCCTCACTGCACCTCACCAGGTTCCACGGTGCTTCCCTCTAGACATCGTACCACAGCTAACTTTCCACTGAACCAAGCCAGTAGAAAACAATGAGCTTATCATGTAAAACTGCCTTTCTTCTGCGCCTATTGTTAATTCTACTGTCAACGTATTTGTAAGGACTGATGCATGATGATAACCATGGCTGTAACCTGCATACACACCTGAAACTACTCTATAACCCAAGTCTTTCTCTTTATGAAAATATGTATTGTTATCCCGGGGTTGCCCCTGAAAGAGGTACCTTCGGGGCTCAATGGGCCTACCTGGTCACTAAATTTTAATAAATACATAAAATACATGGATCCAAGAATGATTTCAACAGGCCACCCGATGCTACAGTGTGGTCACATCACAGCATGGTGCCAAAGCACCAGTAAACTGCTATAAGCTTGAGTTTGGCGATTTGCAACTCTTTGCAGATAAAGAGGATTTCTCAAGGTAGGCAGTGAGCCGAGCTTTGTAAAATAACTCTCCTGTAAAAACGAGTGGTGTAAGCCAGTTAAATGAATGTTTAAAAAGTTAAAGCTGTGACTCTGGCATGATGCGCAAGCCCAGAGTCGCAGCATAACTTTTCAAACATTCATTTAACTGCCTTACACCGCTCGTTTTTCCAGGGGAGTTAAGTTTACAAAGCTCAGCTCACTGCCTACTTTTAAAAATCCTCTTCATCTGTTAACACTGGCTGTAGGCACCTTTTCTGTAATCAGGATACAAAATCCAGGGAAGAGCTAACTGTCAAAATCAGTGAGTTGGCTTTTACTGTACACAATGGTTACAGTGAAAGCTGGTTCCCACTGAGAATGAGGCATTCTTGCGCTCGCCCTCTTCTATTTCTGTGATAATACTATTGTTCAGAGATCCGAACGATAGTATTGTTTGTACACCGTAATACTATCAGTTTGCTGTTGTGCTATTATGAGGAATTTATTTGTATGCTTTTCTGTAGTATTATTTCAATGTATCCATATATTACATTTTAATCGAATCCACAGCTTCTATTACACTGTGTTGTGTTCACAGACGCAGCTTCAACTAGAGGGCAGCTTCTATTCAAAATGCCCTCCTGGACAGATTTCTAAATTGCAGTGCCACCAGGCACAGAAATAGATAAATCATTTCTTAAAAGTGTTTTCTTAAGAGTTTTTTTTTTTTTTTTTGGGGACGACACCAGAAGACAAACGGGAGCAACAGAGCACTTGGAATGAGGATGGACAGAGAGATGGAGCGTAGAGCGAGCAGGGTCCATTTTTGATAGGGTGGAGCATGAGTATGCGCTATGTATACCTCTGTCACAGCCATGAATTCTATTTACTTAACTCTTACAGCTCTGAATCCTTTGGCACGTGAGGCAATACAGCTCAGACAGAGCAGGGCAGTCAGATTAGAGAAGAAATGTCTTTGTACTTACCATAATTTCCTTTTCTGTTAGCTCCTACACTGTCAGTGTAATCAATACATATGGGTATTGTGCACCCCTACTAGGGGAAATGGCACAGCCCAAGGCTGTTAACAGAATAGAATCGTTTGCACATGAACATTCCGGACAGCAACAACTCTCCAGTCACTATTATCCATGCACTACGTCTAAACATGGAAAATGTAGAAAAAAATACATATCCGTAACATCATACTGGTCATCTTCATCATGAAAGTACACAAAGCAGCTGTCTACATAGATAGTACTTTAGCCAGTATAAAAAACAGTTGCCTACCTCATCAAATGGCAGAGCTAAAGGAGCAAGGCTCGTCTTCCAGTTCTCGAACATCTTGAAAGGTCCTGCAACATCGAATCAACTAGAACAGACTTATGTAAACAAATAACAATGGAAAAGGACTACATATTTATTTATTTAGTTTTTGTTGACCGGGTAAGTGCACTAGACAAATCCTGCCTATTTTCAGGCACGACCCGGGGGAGGGGGATACAGATGAATGCCAACTGACCTTGAACCAGATTAAGCTGTTGGTGGTATTTTTAGTGAATGAGGGAAATTTGGCCAGGACACCAGGTAAATTCCCCTACTCTTTTCGATAAGTGCCATGGGATCTTTAACATCCACCTGAACTACCACCAATCCAGGTAGATGGGACCTCGGTTTAAAGTCTCATCCTAGTGTAAGCACTCACATGCAACAAAGGACACACGCTTGGTTAACATCAAATTTGAACCTATTAAATCCACGTGCTAGTAACCAATATTTTAATGTGGAGTTGCTCTCTGGTTTTTTGCATTATCTACATAAATGCAAACGCATCAGGTAAACTATAGAGGGATGTCCCAATACACTTAGAGTTTATAACAGAACAACAGACATCCTAGCACTGGCATACCGGACAATATTCTCCCACAGGAGCAAACCTTCTGGGTGGGCCCCACTGACCATATAGGAGCTAACAGAAAAAAAAGGTTACTCACCTGTAACAGTAGTTCTAGGAGTGGTATATGTTGTTCATCCACACTCTTTGGGATGTCCCCTTCCACTTTAAATCTTGCTGGAAATCTTCAAGCTGGCTCTTCCCACCCACCCAGGTGGTATATACCTTGGCTCCGCCCCATGCCGCCAGATCTTAGCCCGCTGGAAGCTGGGTTTTAGTGTCCGCGGCCGGGGAGGTCGGGTGAGCTAGGTGGATGAATAACATATACCACTCCTAGAACTACTGTTACAGGTGAGTAAATACAGGTTACTCACCTGTAACAGGAGTTCTAGGAATGGTATGTGTTGTTCATCCACACTTACTGGCAGGTTTCTTGCCGCTTTAAATCTTGCCGGAAGGTCTTCAAGCCGGCTCCTCCCACCCACCCGGGTGGCAAAACTCTCTGCTCCAGCCCATGACGCCAGATCTAGCCCGCTGGAAGCCAGGTTGTGCGTCGAGGTCGGGTGGGTTGTGTGGCTGAGCAACGTATACCATTCCTAGAAATCCTGTTACAGGTGAGTAACCTGTATTTCTAGGGACATGGATATGTATTTCTATCCACACTTACTGGCAGACTCCTAGCAGTTCTCCGGGAGGAGGGAGGCAAGGCGCACACCCCCTACTTGGGAAATAAGGACTGGAGAACCGAGGTCCCAAAACCAGCATCCCGGCATGACTAGGTCGATGTGGTAATGGGTAATAAAGGTGTGTGCTGACTTCCAGATAGCAGCCCTGCAGATTTCCTGGATAGGGACGTCCCTGGAAGCAGCCACCGAAGCAGCGGTATGGTGGGTAGAATGAGCTCTTATCCCTCTGGGAGGCTCCATGCCTGCCAACCTATAGCCGAGATCTATGCAGGAGGTGACCCACCTGCCTATAGTCCGGTTGGCTGCAGGTCTGCCAGGTGCGGCTTCAGCATAAGTGACAAACAGCTGGCGAACCTCTCCCCAAACTTTGGCCGTCCGCTCCTTATAATAAGAGAGCGCTCTTCTAGGGTCCAAAGTATGGAGCCTATATTCGGCCTCAGAGGTGTGACTGGGGTAGAACACCGGCAGAGTCAACACCTGGTTAAGGTGAAACTCCGACACCACCTTCGGAAGGAATTTCGGGTGGGGACGCAGGACAACCTTGTCTCTGTGGAAGACCAAATAAGAAGACTTGATGGAAAGCACCTGGAGTTCTCCTATCCTTCTGGCTGACGTGATAGCCACCAAGAAGGCGGTCTTCCACGACAGGTAAGATGTCACACCTGTGCATCGGTTCGAATGGCTTGCCCATGGGCTTAGCCAATACCAGCAGTAGATCCCATGGAGGTGGAGGTTCTCGCACCGGAGGGGATATGTGATCAAAGCCTTTGAAAAAAGCACCCAACCACCTTCTCCTGCGCCACCGAATGTTTTCCGGCCCGCGCCCGGTAAGCAGAGATGGCTGCCAGGTGCACCTTAAGTGTTGTCGACCGAAGCCCTTGCTGAGAAAGGGACCATAGGTAGTCCAGAATGCTGGCCAAGGAACAGGAGAAAGGGTCCAACCCCTTATCCTGACACCAAATGGAGAATCTCTTCCATTTAAAGGCACAGCATTTTCTGGTCGACTCCTTACGGGGTGCCTCAACAACACTGAGGACCTCGTCGGAAAGACCCAAGGCCTGGAACTCTAGCCGCTCAGGAACCAGGCCATCAGGTGCAGGGATTGAAGGTCCGGGTGGAGTATCTTCCCCTGGTTGACTGAGATCAGGTCCGGGCAGGCTGGAAGCCGCCTCGGGAGCCTGGAGCTGAGGCTGAGGAGATCTGGATACCAGAACTGGCAGGGCCAGTCTGAGGCTACCAGAATCACCTGCACCTTGTCCCTCCTCACCTTGAGAAGCACCTTGTGGATCAAGAGAAATGGGGGGAAAGGCGTAGAAGAGGCCTGGGGTCCATGGCCTCGAGAAGGCATCCCCCTGCAGCGAGCCCTGCGAGGGGGGTGGATATGAAACAGCCTTAGCTTTGCATGCTCCCTGGAGGCAAACAGGTCCATCTGAGGAGTGCCCCAGTGGGAGAATAGATTGTGTACTACCTCCGGCAGGAGAGACCACTCGTGAGATGCAGAACCTATCCAGCTTAGGGCATCGGCCAGAGTGTTGGAGGCTCCCGCCACGTGGATGGCTAGGAGATCTGCCTCCAGTCTGCTCACGAGGGACCAAGTGCGGAGAGCTTCCTTGCAAAGGGGCAAGGAGTGCGTCCCACCCTGGCGGTTTAGGTAGTACATGGTCGTGGTATTGTCCGTCTGGACCTGGACCACTTGACCCCGTACAAACTGAGCGAAGGCGGTGAGGCTAGTCGGACCGCTCGAAGCTCCAGCAGGTTGATGTGGCATTGAGACTCCTGAGGGGATCAGAGGCCATGCGCTCTGTGCTCCCCCAGATGGGCGCCCCATCAAAGAGGCATCTGTCATTAGAATGACCGTCGGTTCGGGGCAGACAAACGGGATGCCCTCCTGCAGATGAGCTTTAACGATCCATCACTGGAGAGCATTCCACATCTCCTGGGTCACCGCCACTGGCTGGTCCAAAGGACCGAGCGCTGTTGACCATTGGCAGGCCAGCCCCCACTGAAGGGGATGCTTGTGCCAGCGGGAGCAATGGACCACGCTGGTGCAGGCCGCCAGGAGGTGCAGGAAGTCCCGGGCAGGGCGCAATTGCCCAACCAGAAATGACTGGGCAAAGGAGGAGAGAACCTCTGCCCTGTCCGCCGGAAGCCGTGCTCTGGCTCGAAGAGAGTCGAGCTCTGTCCCAATGAATTGAATCACCTGCATTGGCACGAGTTCCGACTTGGCCTCGTTGATGAGGAGACCAATCTGAGAGCAGACCTGGAGGGCCAGATCCCTGGCCCGCTCCACCTCCAGCCTGGAGGGGGTTGCAATCAGCCAGTCGTCCAGGTAAGGGTACACTCGGACCCTTCGGCGCCGCAGGAATGCTGTCACCACTGCCATGCATTTGGTGAAGACCCTGGGAGCTGGAGAAAGGCCAAAGAGCATGGCCCGGAACTCAAAGGGACCCCTCCGCTCTGAAGCGAAGGAATCGCTGGTGGGACGGATGGATTGGGACGTGAAAGAACGTGTCCTGGAGGTCCAGAGAACAGAACCACATGCCTCGTTCCAAGGATGGAATGATCTGTGTCAGAGTGATCATCCTGAAAGTTAGAGACCTTAGGAACTTGTTTAGGTTGTGTAGGTCTAGAATGGGGCGCCAGCCCCCCAACCCCGTCCGTTTTGGGACCAGGAAATACCTGGACACAAACCCTGGGTCTGCTGGAGGATCCGCTACCTCCCTGATCACCTCCTCCTGGGGAAGCAGAGCAATGTTGGCTTGACGAGCTGATAGAGAGGCTGCGGACCCCATAGCCCCCCGTGGGGCAACGGCCCGATAGGGTGGGGCCTGCTCAAATTTCAGAGGCAGACCTTTCCCTACCACTTCCAACACCCAGCGGTCTGCGGCGATAGCGGACAGGAAGTGGCGTAGCCGTCCCCCCACGTGGGGAACCCGGTGGGAGTGACGAGGCTGGGGGCGACACCCCTCAACCCGTCACTGGGCAGGCTTGGAAGAAGGACCAGCCGAGGGACCTCCTGGGCCCTTTCCTCCCGGCTTCCTGCTGGAGGAAGCTGCAGGCTTGGCTTTGGGGTGCCAAGTGCGTGCCTGCTGGCCCTGATGCTGATGTTGCTGGGCTGGACGTGCTGCAGAGGCAGAAGGGCGAAAGGGCTTACACTGCTGCTGGCGGCCTTTGTCCTTCTGGACAGACGTGACAGAGTCCAAGGTGGCACTGGACTTCTCAATCCTCTGCAAGTGACCCTCCACCCCGGGACCGAACAAGTCGGTACCCAGGAAGGGAACGTCTGCTAGCTTGTGCTGGGTATCCGCCGTGAAGGTGGAGATCCGCAGTCAAGCTCTGCGGTGCATGGCCACTGCAGCTGCTACTGAACAGGCATAAGAGTCTCCAATGTCAAGAGCAGTTTGGAGCTGTTGCTTTGCCACCGCCCTTCCCTGATCCCGCACCTGCTTGACCGTAGTCTGGAGGTCAGCCGGGAGATGAGGAATCACTTCATCCAGGAAGCCCAAAAGAGCGTGGGAAAAGTGTGCCATCAGTATGGCCGAACTGGCCTGATGAAGACCTAAGGAGGATGCAGCGTAAACTTTACGCCTGGAGTAATCCAGTTTCTTGGACTCTTTATCCGGTGGCTTGTCCACGTCCCGAGCGTTTCTGGAGCGCTGGAAAACACTGTCGGTCACCAACCCCTCCGCAGAGGGGTGCTCCAAGAATCCGGAGAGTGAGCCGGTGGGAACAGCATACTTCCTGGCCATCCTGGCCGAGGGAGCTGGACAAGAAGCCGGCTGCTGTCATAACTCCAGGGCCGGGCCAACAACAGCTTCAGCCACAGGAAAGGCCTCTGTAGGAGAATCCCCTCAGTCCAGTATGTCCGTGAGGGGATACTTGGCCCGCTCTGACACGGGTTCGAGCGTCTTCCCAGTAGATTCTGAGATGAGCCGACGTAATCCCATGAATGAGGATGGGCTCTCGTCCACTGACTGTCACCCAGAGGACTCCAGGTCGAGAGGCCTGGAGAACAGGGAAGAGTCATCGTCGGACTCCGAGGAGTCTACAAACAGCTGCCGAGGGCCTGAGCCACCCTCCACCTGCCGAGGGCGATCGGGAATGAGGGTGACCGACAACCGATGGGGCAACCCATGACCCGACCGAGAATCCTTGGTCAGAGCCCCAGTTTTTGGTTGTGGAGACCGGGGTTCCACCACGATGGGTGGCGCAGCTGGTTTTGGCCAAACAACCGGCGCCGGCTTCGGCTCCTTGATGACCACGAGGGGTTGTTTCGACCACTCAGGTGACAGCCACTTAATGGCCGGGGAAGGCAACGGGGTCTGCTTGTTCCCGGTCAGAAGGAGCTGCTGCTACATCAAGTCTTCATAGCGTCGACGCAATTTGCGCTGAAGCCTTTCCTCCGAGGAGGAAGAAGACGAGGATGAGCGGCGCCGCCACTTTCCTCGGTGCCGAGAGCGAGACCGCTGGTGTTGGCAGGATCAGCTGGACCGAGAAGAGGTCCGAGACCGAGACCGTCGGTGCTTCCGAGGGTGGGTCTGGGAGGGAGTGGGGGAAACCCGTTCCTCCCTCGGCTCGGGAACCTTAACCAGGGACTCCGGCACAGGAGGCACAGGCAAATCCTCTGTTTCCACCAGGGGAACTGGTGAAGAAGGTTGTCTGCTTCTCCAGTCGCACAGCCCGTCCAGCGGGTGAGAAAAATCTCGGCCCGGCGGACGGGTGTCTCGCCGCTGACCCAACGGGGACACCATGAAGCCAGCAGCCTTAGCCGCAACCTCGACCGAAGTAGAGTATCAACTGTCCGGGGAAGGGGACCTCTCCCACTCCCACGAACGCTGATGGTGGGACTTACCCTTCGAGTCCTTCTTCTTAGACCGAGAGGAATGTCCCGATGGACTCTCACCTTTTGTAAAGGGGGACTGACAAAGCTCCTTAAAAGAAGCCATGTAGGAGGAGCCCAAGGAGAGTGGGATAAATGACGCGGCCGATGAAGATGCGGCCTGGGCCGCCTCCTCCTCGAGGGCAATCATCTGCTCAAGTTGCTCAGCCGAGGCCCGTCGCCGCGAACACCGCCCAACGGGCCTCCTTTGACTTCACCGGAGGAACACATCTCTCGGGGCGCCCAAGTTGGAGTCTGGCAGCACGGACTTCGAGGACACTGACCGAGAAGGACTTGCACAATTCGCAGGCCTGCAGATCGTGATCGAGTCCAAGGCAATAAACGCATGTGGAGTGCGGATCGGTCAGAGACATTTTCTGTCCGCATGGGCACCGCCGAAATCCGGGAGTCGACATCCATCGCAGCCGCGAAGGAAGAAACAGACCAAAGTCTAGAAAATTTAAGAATAGGTTTTGGTTTAACAGAGTTTGGATCCAGGCCTAAAACGCAGAGTGCTAAGGAGGGAACCTGAGCTTCCAAGCGGTAAGGAAGATCTGACGTCATGGGGCGGAACCGAGAGTTTTACCACCCCGGTGGGTGGGAGGAGCCAGCTTGAAGACCTTCCGGCAAGATTTAAAGTGGCAAGGAACCTGCCAGTAAGTGTGGATAGAACAACATATCCATGTCCCTAGAACCTGTTTTTCTAGGATCGTGGATATGTTTTTCATCCACACTCTTCGGCAGACTCCTAGCAGTTCTCCAAGAGGAGGGAGGCAAGGCACGCACACCCCCTACTTGGGGAACAGAGATTGGAGAGCTGAGGCCCCAAAACCAGCATCCCAGTGTGACTCAAGGTCAATGTGCTAGTGGGTGAGGAAGGTGTTTGCGGACTTCCAGGTAGCAGCCTGGCACATATTTACTGGATAAGGATGTCCCTGGAAGCAGCCACCGATGCAGCAGTATGGCGGGTAGAATGAGCTCTTATCCCTCTGGGAGGCTCCTTGCCCGCCAACTCATAACACAGACCTATGCATGATGTAATCCATCTTGCAACAGTCCTTTTTTTTTTTTTTTAATAAAGTCTTTGGTAACCAGGTAAGGCCTACTAGGCACATGTGCCCATTTTCAGGGGTGACCTGGGAGCACTGGGCTGTTAAGTGACTTTCTCAGAGTCACACAGTATACAAGTGGAGCTTTGCTGCAGGTCTGCCAGAAGCGGCTTCAGCGTAGGTGACAAACTGCTGGCGAACCTCTCCCTGAATTTCCGCTGTCCTCTCCTTATAACAGGAGAGAGCACTTCTCGGGTCCAAAACATGAAGCCCGTACTCTGCGTACGAGGTGTAGCTGGGGTAGTAAACCGGTAGAGTTAACACCTGGTTAAGGTGAAACTCTGACACCACCTTTGGAAGGAATTTCGGGTGGGGGCATAGGACAATCTTGTCCCTGTGGAAGACCAGATAAGGGGAGTCCACCGAAAGTGCCTGGAGCTCCCTTGTCCTGGCAGACGTGATAACCACCAGGAAGGCAGTCTTCCACGACAAGTGTGACAAAGCACACTTGTGCATTGGTTTGAATGGCTTGCCCATGAACTTTGTCAGTACCAGCAGAAAATTCCACGGAGGTGAAGGTTCACGCACCGAAGGGGAGATGTGATCCAGGACTTTGAAGAAGGGCCCAACCACTGTCTCCTGTGCTGTCACCTGACCGGCTTGCGCCCAGTAAGCAGAGATCGCTGCCAGGTGCACCCTAAGGGTCGATGACCATAGACCCACTTTGGAGAGACAACGGTAGTTGAGAATGTTAGCCATGGGACAGGACAAAGGGACCAGACCCTTGCCCTGACACCAAATGGAAAACCTTTTTCATTTGACGGCATAACATTTCCTGGTCAATTCCTTTCTAGATGCCTCCACCACGGTGTAAACATCCTCGGAAAGACCCAAAGCCTAGGACTCTAGCCACTCAGTTACCACGCTGTAAGGTGCAGGGATTGAAGGTCTGGATGGAATACCTTCCCCAGATTGAGGGATATCAGGTCCGGGCATGCTGGAAGCCGCTCCGGGGGCCTGCAGCTGAGGCTGAGGAGATCTGGATATCAGAACTGGCGCGGCCAGTCTGGGGCTATTAGGATCACCTTCACCTTGTCCCTCCTCACCTTGAGGAGCACCTTGTGGATCGAGGGAAGGCGTAGAGGAGGCCTGGGGTCCACGACCTCGAGAAGGCATACCCCTGCAGTGAGCCCTACTGAGAGAAGTGGGCATGGAACAACCTCAGCTTGGTGCTGTCCCTGGAGGACTACAGGGCCACCAATGGTTTGCCCCAGTGGGAGAACAGGCTGTAAGCTACCTCTGGATGGAGAGACCACTCGTGGGATGTCTGGCCTAAGCCAGAGAGCATCTGCCAGATGGTTTGAGGCTCCTGCCACATGGATGACTTGGAGATCTGCCTCCAATCAGCTCACAAGGGTCCAGATGGGGAGTGCCTCCCTGCACAGCAGACAGGAGTGTGTACCGACCCAGCTTGTTGAGGTAGTTCATGGTCAGGGTATTGTCCATCTGGACTTGGACCACTTGACCCCGGAGCTGAGGACCAAAAGCCAACAGTGCCAGTCTGACTGCTCTACGCTCCAACAGGTTGATGCGGCATCAGGACTCTTTGGGGGTCCAGAGCCCAAGGGCCCTTTTGTCCCCCATGTGGGCTCCCCAACCCATGAGAGGCACATCGGTCATAAGGACGACCGTCGGCTCAAGGCAGACAAACAGGATCCCTTCCTGCAACCGGTATGGGGCGGTCCACCAGCGGAGGGCGTCCCACATCTTCTGGGTTACAGTGATCAACTGGTTGGAATGACCGTGGCGCTGAGTCCACTGGGCGGCCAGCTCCCATTGGAGGGGGCACTTGTGCAACTGGGCCCAACAGACCACAGGAGGTGCATGCCGCCATGTAACCCACAAGGCGCAGAAAGTCCCGGGCAGGGTGCAATTGCCCAACCAGAAATGATTGTGCAAAGGAGGAGAGAACCTCCGCCCTATCCACTGGGGGCCGAGCTCTGGCTTGACAAGAGTCGAGCTCTGCCCCGATGAAGCCCATCACCTGGAAAGGCATGAGATCCGACTTGGCCTCATTGATCAGGAGGCAGAGTTGGGAGCAGGCCTGGAGGGCCAGGTCCCCGGACCTCTCCACCTCCTGTTGGGTGGAACCTGCTAGGAGCCAATCATCAAGGTAGGGGTAAATCCTGCCCCCCCCCCCCATGCCTGAGATGGGCCGCCACCACTGCAATGCATTTGGTGAAGACCTAGGGGGGCCGATGACAGGCCGAACAGCATGGCTCGGAACTCGTACAAGGTCCCTTCGACCCTGAAGCAGAGGAACTGCTGATGGGACGGACGGATTGGGACGTGAAAGAATGCGTCCTGCAGATCCAGTGAACAGAACCACATGTTTAGCTCCAAGGATGGTATGATCTGGGACAGAGTGACCATCCAAAAGGTGCGTGACCTGACATATTGATTCAGGTCATGCAGATCTAGAATGGGGTGCCAGTCCCCCCCCCCCCAATCCGCTTGGGCACCAAGAAGTACGTGGAGACAAAGCCTGGGTCTGCTGGAGGATCCGCCACTGAAGCTACAGCCTCCTTGAGGAGGAGCTGAGCGATGTCATCTCAGAGAGCCGACTGAGTCTGAGCGGACACTCATTCATCCCGAGGGGAGCGGGCTCAGCTTGGAGGGTACTACTCGAATTCCAGAGGCAGTCCCTGACCGACCACTTTGAGAACCCGCCTGTCCGAAGTGACAGCGGCCAGGCGGAAAGGAAGTCGCAGAGCTGGCCCACCATGGGAGGACCCAGAGCTGGAGTGATGGGAGAAGGGTTGGCAGCACCCACCCAGTCACTGAGCAGGCTTGGAGGAGGAGGGTCCGGGACTGGAACCTCAGCCTCCTTTACGGGCCGGGGGCTTGGCCCAGGGTGCCAAGCTTGATCCTGCCACTGACCTCCTTGAAAGGGGGGCTGCTGAGCCGCAGGGGAAGAATGCCGAAAATACTTATTTTTCTTCTGCTGGTTCTTGCCCGAAGAACCCTTGGCAGAAGTAGCTACCAAGGTTCCACTGGACCGCTCAATGTGAACAGGTCGGTCCCTAGGAAAGATACATCAGCTAGTTTGTGCTGCTTATCCGCCGGGAAGGAGGAGAGCCTCAGCCAAGCCCTGCGACGAGAGGCAACTGCGGCTCCCATCGAATGGGCACAAGAACCCCCAACGTCCAGGGCTGTCTGAAGCTGCTGTTTTGCAACAGCTCGGCCCTGATCCCAGACTTGCTTGACTGTGGTCTTCATGTCCGTGGGGAGGTGTGAGAAGACTTCATCCAAATACCCTAGAAGGGCGTGGGAGAAGTGTGCCATGATGACTTCTGAACTTGCCTGACGAAAGCCCAAGGAAGAAGTCACATAGACCTTCCTGGCTGAATGGTCCAAAAGCTTGGACTATCAGGTCGATCGGTTGGTCAGTAACGGCAGAACTACCAGTATCCCTGAACACAGAGGCGGTCACCAGGCTCTCGGCCAAAGGGTGCTCTATGAACCCAAGGGACCCCATGGGCACCGCATACTTACAGACCATGTGTGCAGACAGAGCTGGACAAGAGGCAGGGCACTACCAGCGTTCTAAGGCCAGGCCAACAATGGCCTAAGCCACAGGAAAAGTTTCCATCGGGGTATCCCCTCTCTTGAGGATGTCTGTGAGAGGGTACTCTGCGCCTTTCTCTGGACTGGCTCCAGGGGCATCCCTGTGGACTCAGATGAGGCGAAGAATGCCCTGAAAAGAAGAGGGACATTCCTCAGTCTCTAATCCAACAGCTGATTCATCATCCCCGGGATGAGAATGCAGGCGGGCGACATCTGAATCAGAGGAGTCTAGATATAATGGTCGACCGCACAGGTCACCTTTGACCCACTGAGGGTGGTCTGGGGTGACAGTGACCAATAAACACCGGGGGAGCCCGGTGTCTGGCCCATCTGCCTTGGAAGGAGCCCCTCCCACAGGCCTGCTTGGGCGGTGGTTCCACCACAATCGGTGGAGAGACCATTTTAGGCCGAGCTGGAGGTTTCACCGGCCCCGTGGGCGGGGGAACCGACTTGATCTGCTCCGAAGGAGTCGGCTTCGGCCTAGGAGGCGAAAGCCAAGTAATGGTCAAGGTGGAAGCCAGAGTCTGCTTGTGCCCGGTCAAAATCAGCTGTAGCCACGAGGTCCTTGTAGCGCCAACAGAGTTTCCGCCGGAGCCTTTCCTCATCTGAGGAGGATGAGGACGACTGATGGTGTCGCCTCTTTTTAGAGCGTTTATGGCTCTTCGGTCTTTCCGTGAAGGGGGTCAGAGACCTCGATTGAGATCGGACAGGCCAATTCAGTCGCTCAGGAGACACCGGCGAGATCTGTGATTTCCCGGGGTTGGGGACCACGTCCTCGATGGGAGTCCCAGCAGGCTGGGACTCCTCGTTGGGGACGGTAAGAATAGGAGTCTGATTGAGGGAATCATCGACTGGAGTCAGCGATAAAGGATCGATCGGATCGATGACAATTTCTACATCGTTGTTCGACTATTCGGTCAACTGACCAGACAGCAAAGCCGAAAAGCCAGCAGCCGAAGAAACAATCTCGACCTAAGTCGAGACCGGATGTTCCTGGGACCGAGATCTGTCCAGCTACCAAGAGCATCTCCATCGGGACGAAGACGATCCTGGATTCTTCCCCCGCTTACGGGATCGAGAGGAGTGCGTGCCCGCAGGACCCTCTCTCTTGGTCGTGACAGATTGGCACAACTCTCGGAAGGAACCCGAGAAGGTGGAGCCCAGGTTGAGTGGAAGGAAGAAGCTCAGAGTAGTTTCTGCAGCCCGAGCCGCTGCCTCTTCGAATGCTTGTATGCGTTCCAATTGCTCGGTGGATCCTGCAGCCGCAGAAACCGCCCACTGAGCCTCCCTGGATTTCACCGTAGGGTTCCGTTTCTCCAGCCTCCCCAACTTCAAGCGTGCAACACAGTCGAGGACGTTAGGATGGAAAGTGAGACACAAATCGTGATTTCGAGGGTTCCCTGTCGACACCGAGACAACATATGCACGCGGTGTGGGGGATCGGTGCACGACATCTTCTGGCCGCAAGGGCACCGCCGACGAAATCCGGGGGGGCGCCTTGTCTTCCATAATTTATTTATCAAGTCTAGGATCACAAATACCTTTGAGCCTTGGCTCTTTTACAAAGGTTCCACGTCAGAGAAATACAAATTATGGGGAACATCAAGACAGACATTACAACAATGTGGACACTGCAAACAGAGTACAGATTAATACAATTCAAGGGTAGCATTGTAACAAGGCAGCCAGTGGCATTTGTCAGAGAAAATAGACAACAGATAATCGAGGAAACAAACTCGCGATCGCCAATGTGAACAAGATGGATCTTTGGAATAACTGAAGGTTTTTTTTAATTTTTAGAGCCAGGGCCTACAAAATGCGTGAGCACGAGGGAGGCAACCTGAATCTTTCGGCAGAAAGGAAGCTCTGGGGTCATGGGGCAGAGCAGAGGCATATACCACCTGGGTGAGTGGGAGGAGCCAGCTTGAAGACTTATGGCAAGATTTAAAGTGGAAGGGGACATGCCAAAGAGTGTGGATGAACAACATATCCATAATCCTAAAAGGAAATTATGGTAAACAGGAAGTCATTTCTTCTTTCTATAGTGCTCTACATTGTCAATGGCTAATCATTACAGATGGGTTCTAAGAATCAGTAACCATGAAACAAAAAAAAAAAAAAAAAAACGGTGGGGGACAATACTGTCCCATACATCAGCCATGTACAAGAAAGGATTTTACCTGCTAACTGCCGCCTGCAAAACTCTGCGACCAAAGGCCGAATCAGCAGAACTTTGAACATTCAATCTGGAGTGCTTCATGAATGTGTGGACAGAGGACCACGTAGCTGCCTTGCACAATTTTTAAAACAGATGCCTCGGCCTCTTTGCCAGAAGGTGGCCATAGCCCTAGTGGAGTGAGCCTTGTTGAGAGCCGGAGACCTCTTCTTTTTTGAGACATATGTCTTGGCAATGCAGGCCCTCACCCACCTAGCTAGGGTGGTCTTGAAGGTTTTTTGTCCCTTTTTGGCTGCTCCAAAAAAAAAAAACACATGTATACGATTTCCAGAATTCAGGAGTCCATCTAAGGTATGTCCTAGCGACCCATTGCAAATCCAACTGACGCAACTCCTGGTTCACTTGGAAGGTCGCAGGGACCTTCGGAATAAGACGGGATTGTTCCGAGCACTACCTTGTCCTTATGAGTGACGAGGTACGGCTCTTTGTGGGACAGAGCCTGGAGCTCACCAATCCTCCTGGCTGAGCACATAGCAACAAAAAAACACGTCCAATGGTACCAAAGAAAGCGGTTCAAAAGGCTCTTTACAAAAGCCATTCAGAACCATATTCAGATCCCATGGGGGAAATGGAGATTGGAACAGAAGGCGACTCCCACTGATAGCCCACGGAAAACAAATAACCTCCCAGTTAGCCCCCAAGCATGATCCCAGGGAGGCTCTAAAGGATGACACCTGACCTCTTCAGGGTGCTCAAGGCCAAATCCTTCTCCACGCCTTCCTGCAGCAAATTCTAAATCTGTGGAACTGCGAAGGACGGATATTTTTCCCTGGCCCATGCCAAAAAGGTGGTCCATATGCAAGCATAAGCTGCCGGCGTCGAATTCTTTCTTGCAGCCATGATGGTGTCCACCACCTGCTTACAGAAACCCTGTTTCAGGGGTCTCCTCCTTTCAGGAGCCAGGCCGCAAGCTGCATCGCTCCTGGATTTGGATGCACAATAGGACCTTGAGAGAGAAGGTCTCCCTCCCCCCGCACTGGAAGGAGAAACTGTGCACTTTGAGCTAGGTTCATTAAGTCCAAGAACCATGGTCTTCTGGGCTACTCCGGAGCTATTAGAAGAAAGCTTCCTCTTGAGTGGCTTATTTAGTGTATGACGTTAGGGAGGCACGGCAGAGGAGGGAAGGAATACGTTCTGCTGAAATTCCAGTTTCTGACAGCGCATCCCCTGACTCCACCTGTAAACACCAGCAGAGGCTGAAGAAGAAATTTCTTCATACTTACCATAATTTCATTTTCTGTTAGTGCCTGCATTGTCACTGGGTAGTCATCACCACTCGTTTTTGTTTCTTTCAGAATGCCAGGAACCAGAGAAGCAATAGTAGCTGAGGAGCTCTGGCATAAAGATGAATTGCAGACTGAGGGAGAAAAGTGAGCTCCTTACCATTAGGGTCTGTGAGACCATCTCTGCCCCCTTCCCTTGGTGGAAGACTGCGCAATTTTTACTCAAGTTGGGCCCAGATATCAACAGACACTTGGGCTTTTAAAAACTCTAGCCTTAGGTTGTGCAACTAGAGTTTTTCAACAATTCCCTCAAGAAATGTTTTTTCTGACATTCCCAGTTTTCAGGGACCCTGGAAGACTATCAGTGTCTCAAGCACTGAAACATACCTGCCAATCGGGGCGAATGTGCTGGTGCCCCCAATGAGCAAAGCCAGTGGTTCTATTCCATCTATGCATAGTTCCCTCCAGTGCCTAGGTTCAATCATCCATGCTGTTCAGTCAGGGGATTATCTAGCTTTTATGGGTCTCAGGAATGCGCATCTCCGCCTTCCCATCCAACGGTCTCTTAGAGGCTCCTTGGGTTCTCAGTCCTGGGACAGTTTTTCCAGTGCAGGGTGCTTCCCTTTGGGCTGCACTAGCCCCTAGGGCTTTCTCGAGGGGCTCACAGTCCTAGTGGTTCATCTCTAGCAGGAGGGACATCTTGTCTAACCCTATCTGGACAATTTGTTCTCTCAGGCATCATCTGTGCCACTGGCTAGGGAGTCAGTGACCAGAACTTTGGATGTTTTGAACTCCCATGGCTTGATGAGGAATCGGAAGGAAAGTCGACTCAAGGAGCAGGGACATACTGTAAGTAGAGGAACCCTCTTCTCCTATCAGTAGTCCTCTTATCGAGGGAAGATATAGTTTCAGGCCAACTGGTTAAGTCACAAAGATGCTCATCCACCGGAGTGGAGTTTGTGCCCGGAGGCATTTGACCTCTGGTGTCAAAGGTTTGGTCGTCCTCGGATCGATCCGAGGATTTGTAGTCAGAACGCTCATCTTCAACAGTTCTTCAGCCACTACCGTTTTCCACAGACGGAAGCAGTGAACGTCCAGTCACAAGAGTAGAATTCGGCAGTGCATACTCCCATTCCTCCCTCTGCCACTTCCCTTCAAGGCTGTTTGCAATTCGGGGCCCTCAAGCGGAAGACTTCTCCAGTTCCTCTGGAGTGGCCCAGAAGTCTGTGGTTTTTGGACTTGATTAACTCTGCTCTAAGTGCTCCGTTTTGCCTTTCACGTGCAGGGGGATCTTTTACCATAGGGCCCATCCTGCATCCAAGGCCAGGAATTATCCAGCTAGAGGACTGGTTCCTGACAGGAGGAACCTCCTGTCAGGAGCCAGCAACAAGTCTCAAGGTGGTGGTGGTTCACACACCGGAGGGGAAATGTGGTCAAGGCCTTTAAAAAAGCACCAGACCACCTTTTCCTGGGCCAAGGACTGCTGACCAACCCACGCCCAGAAGGGAGGGGAGAGGGAAGTAAGGTGCCTGCCTAGTGCCATGGCTTGGAGGGACAAGAAGCGAATCCTCATGATTGCAGAAGCAGGATCACAGGAGAGGGAACTAGATATCATTGTCCACCTTGGGACAAATGACCTAGCTAGGCATACAATCAGTGCAGTGTAGGATGAATTTGTGGAGTTGGGAGGGCCTCAGACAGGTAGCAAGCACGGTTACCTTCTCAGAGGTGCTGCCAGTCCATGGGAGGGGTGAGGCTAGGGTACTGCACACCATGCAGTTTAATGAATGATTGCAAAACTGGTGCAGAGCAAAGGGCTTTGGCTTCATTGGGGACTGGGGATACACCTGGAGAGATGAAGGTCTGTACTGGCATGATGGTCTGCATCTGTCCACGAAGGGCACCAAGCTCCTAAGTGATGGGTTTAAATGCTTCCTTGGCAAGCTTTTAAACTAGCCAAGGGTGGAGGTGCTGATAAGAGGCAGGAAATTTCAAGCCTCCCCCCATAAAACATGGCAGGTAGTAAGGTAAACACTGAGGTACAGAGCTCAACAGAGGGCAGGAAAGGGTAAATGGAAAAATAGACAAGGACAATAAGAGCAGAGATGGGGGGGGGGAGGATAAAGCCAACATTAAATGGAGGACAATGAGTACCAAAGCCCGTAGTCTGGGAAACAAGCTTCCTGAGCTAGTAGCCCTGATGGAATATGAAAAATTGGATACTATGGCAGTTACGGAAAAATGGTACACGGAGAACCATGACTGGGATGTCAACATACCGGGGTACACATTCTACAGAAGGGACAGGGAGGGTAAAAGAGGAGATGGAGTAGCTCTATACATAAGGGAAGAGATCAAAGCTACAGAACTAAAAAGTAAAGGGGGAGGACAGGAGGCACTCTGGGTCAGCTTGGAGACAGGGAATGGCATCACAATCCGCACAGGGGTTGTACACTGACCCCCGTCTCAAGGGGAGGAAACAGACAAGAAAATAATAGAGGACATTCTCAAAATGGCTGAAAAAGGGGAGATACTGTTGATGGGGGACCTGAATATGCCAGATGTTAACTGGATGACATGTACTGCAACCACATCCAAGAGCAGGGTCATTCTCAATGACCTGCAGGGGGCAGGCCTTAGACAGCTAGTGTTGGAACCCACTCGAGAGGGAGCAATACTGGACCTGGTACTCTCAAATGGAGAAAGGATCACAAATTTAGAAGTCAGTAGACATCTGGGAACAAGTGACCACTGCACAGTGTGCTTCACGATAAGCACAACCATGGAGACAAGCCATACAAAAACAAGGATACTGGACTTTAGAAAGGCTGACTTTGGCAAAATGGGTGAATACCTGAGGAATGAACTAGCAAATGGCCAAAAAGGAGGGGTGGAAGAACAATGGAGAAAAATCAAAACTGCTATCATAGAGGCAACAAGCCTTTGTGTGGGACAAAGAAAACAAAGCGGAGTGAAAAAACACTATGGTTCTCGAAAGAGATGGCAGGGAAGGATAAGGAGAAAAAGACTGCATTCAAAAAGTATAAGGAAACACAGAAGGAGCACGACAGGGAACTGTATCAATTAAAGCAGAAAGAAGTGGAGAAGACGGTCAGAATAGCAAAGGCCCAAACCGACGAAAAAATACAGGTTACTCACCTGTAACAGGAGTTCTAGGAATGGTATATGTTGTTCATCCACACTCATTGGCAGGTATCCTTGCCGCTTTAAATCTTGCGGAAGGTCTTCAAGCTTACTCCTCCACCCACCGGTGGTATAACTCTCGGCTCCCGCCCCATGGCGCCAGATCTGGCCCGCTGGAAGCTCAGGTTGTCTTGTCGAAGCCGGAGGTCGAGGAGGAGTCGTGGATGAACAACATATACCATTCCTAGAACTCCTGTTACAGGTGAGTAACCTGTATTTCTAGGGACATGGATATGTTGTTCATCCACACTCATTAGCAGACTCCTAGCAGTTTCTCCGGGAGGAGGGAGGCAAGACGCATAACCCCAATACTTACTTGGGAAAGAGAGACTGGAGAACTGAGGTCCCAAAACCAGCATCCCGGTGACTCAAGGTCGATGTGGTAATGGGTAATGAAGGTGTTTGCTGACTTCCAGGTAGCAGCCCTGCAGATTTCCTGGATAGGGACGTCCCTGGAAGCAGCCACCTAGCAGCAGTATGGCGGGTAGAATGAGCTCTTATCCCTCTGGGAGGCTCCATGCCCGCCAACTTATAGCAGAGATCTATGCAGGAGGTTACCCACCTGCTTATCGTCCGCTTGGCTGCAGGTCTGCCAGGTGTGGCTTCAGCGTAGGTGACAAACAGCTGGCGAACCTCTCCCCGAATTTCAGCCGTGCGCTTCCTTATAATAAGCGAGCGCCCTTCTAGGGTCCAGAGTATGGAGCCTATATTCGGCCTCCGAGGTGTGATTGGGGTAGAACACCGGCAGAGTCAACACCTGGTTAAGGTGAAACTCCGACATCACCTTCGGAAGGAATTTCGGGTGGGGGCGCAGGACAACCTTGTCCCTGTGGAAGACCAGGTAAGGAGACTCGATGGAAAGCGCCTGGAGCTCTCCCATCCTTCTGGCTGACGTGATAGCCACCAAGAAGGCGGTCTTCCACGACAGGTGAGAGAGAGCCACCTGTGCATAGGTTCGAATGCTTGCCCATGAGCTTTGCAATACCAGCAGTAGATCCCACGGAGGTGGGGGTTCCGCGACTGGAGGGGAAGTGATCAAGGCCTTTGAAAAAGCGCCAGACCACCTTCTCCTGCGCCACTGCTTCCCGGCCCGCGCCTGCAAGGCAGAGATGGCTGCCAGGTGCACCCTTAGGGTCGACGACCTAAGCCCTTGACTGAAAGGGACCATAAATAGTCCAAGATGCTTGCCAAGGAACAGGAGGAAGGGTCCAAGCCCTTCCCTGACACCAAATGGAAAACCTTTTCCATTTGAAGGCATAGCATTTTCTGGTCGACTCACGGACGCCTCAACTACATTGAGGACCTCGTCGGAAGACCCAAGGCCTGGAACTCTAGCCGCTCCAGGAACCAGGCCGCCAGGTGCAGGGATTGAAGGTCCGGATGGAACACCTTCCCTGATTGACTGAGAGCAGGTCCGGGCGAGCTGGAAGCTGCTGCTGAATCCTGGAGCTGAGACTGAGGAGATCTGGGTACCAGAACTGGCGAGGCCAGTCTGGGGCTATCAGAATCACCGCGCTTTGTCCCTCCTCGCCTTGAGAAGCACCTTGTGGATCAAGGGAAATGGGGAAAGGCGAAAGAGGCCCGGGGTCCACTGCCTCGAGAAGGCATCCCTCGCAGCGAGCCCCTGCTGAGGGGGGCGGCATGGAACAGACTCAGCCCAGCGTTCTCCTGAGGCAAACAGGTCCACCTGAGGTGTGCCCCAATGGGAGAACAGATGCTGCACTACCTCCTGCAGGAGAGACCACTCGTGGGATGCAGCCCCTATCCGCCCAGGGCATCGGCCAGGGTGTGGAGGCTCCTGCCACGTGAATGGCTAGGAGATCCGCCTCCAGGCTGCGACGAGTGACCAAATGCGAGAGCTTCCTTGCATAGAAGCATGGAGCGCGCCCCGCCTGGCGGTTTAGATAGTACATGGTCGTGGTATTGTCCGTCTGGACTCGGACCACTTGACCCCGGAGGAACGGAGCAAAGGCGGTGAGAGCTAGGCGGACCGCTCGGAGCTCCAGCAGGTTGATGTGGCATCGACTCCTGCTGGGACCAGAGGCCATGAGCCCGTGTTCCCCAGATGGGCACCCCAACCCATCAGAGAGGATCGGGTCGAGGAGAGACCGGCTGGCTCGGGCGGACGAACGGGATGCCCTCCTGCAAATGATCTGGAACGGTCCACCACTGGAGAGTTGCCCACATCCCCCGTATCACCGACACAATCTGGTCCAAGGATCGCAAGCAGACCACTGGCTGGCCAGTCCTCATTGAAGGGGACGATGTTCCAGCCGGCACAACGGACCACGCTGGTGCAGGCCGCCATGAGACCCAGGAGGCGCAGGAAGTCCCGGCAGGGCGCATTGCCCAACCAGAAATGATCGGGCAAAGGAGGAAAGAACCTCGGCCCTGTCCGCTGGAGCCGCTCTGGCTCCAAGAGAGTCGAGCTCGCCCGGCTGAATAGAATCACCTGCTTCGCCTCGAGTCTGACTTGGCCTCGTGGATAAGGGAGGCCCAGTTGAGCAGACCTGGAGGGCCAGATCTCTGGACCACTCCGCCTCCTTCCTGGAGGAGCTGCTATCAGCCAGTCGTCCAGGTAAAGGGTACACCGGACCCCTCGGCCACAGGAATGCTGTCACCACTGCCATGCATTTGGTGAAGACCCTGGGAGCTGGAGACAAGCCAAGGGCATGCATTGGAACTCGAAGAGGGATCCTTCCGCCGAAGCGAAGGAATCTCTGGTGAGACGACGGATAGGGACGTGAAAACTGCCCTGCAAGTCCAGAGAACAGAACCACACGCCTGCTCCAAGGATGGTATTATCTGAGCCAGAGTGACCATCCTGAAGGTTCGAGACCTTAGGAACTTGTTTGGTCGTGTAGGTCGAGAATGGGGCGCCAGCCCCCCGTCCGTTTCGGAACCAGGAAGTACCTGGACACAAACCCTGGGTCTGAAGGAGGGTCCACCACCTCTCTTACCACCTCCTTCTGGAGGAGGAGAGTGATGTCGGCTCGGACGCCGCAGTGAGGCTGGGGGATCCCGGGTCGAGGGCGACGGCCTGAAGGTGGTGCCTGCTCGAATTCCAGAGGCAGGCCTCTTCCCACCACCTCCAAGACCCACCTGTCCGTGGTAACAGCGGACCAGGCGGAACGGAAGTGCCGGAGGTGTCCCCTCACGGGGACCCAGGGTAAGGTGACGGAATGGGGGCGACACCCCTCAGCCCGGCCACTGGGCAGGCTTGGAGAAGGGACCGGCGAGGACCTCCTGGGCCCTTCCTCCCTGCCTCCTGGCCAGAGAAGCCCGGCGGCTTGGGTTTGGGATGCTACCGAGCCTGCTGGCCCTGACGTTGCTGGGCCGGGCGCACTGGGGCACAGAAGGACGAAGGGCTTAGGCTGTGGTGTTTGCGGCCTTGTCCTTCTGAGCGGAAGAGACCGAGTCCAAGGTGGCATTGGACTTCTGATCCTCTGCAGGTGACCTTCCACCCCAGGGTCGAAGAGGTCAGTCCCCAAAGGAACATCCGCCAACTTGTGCTGGGTATCCGGTCAAAGGTGGATATCCTCAGCTAAGCCCGCCGACATAGCCACTCGCGGCCGCCACCGATCTGGCACATGAGTCCCTATATCCAAAGCAGTCTGAGCTGCTGTTTGGCCACTGCTCCGTTCTGGTCCCGCACCTGCTTAACCGTAGTCTGCAGATCGGGCGGGAAGATGAGGATGACCTCATCCAGGGAGCCCAACAGGGCATGAGAAAATGTGCCATGAGGATGGCTGAACTGGCCTGACGAAGGCGAGAGAGGACGAAGCGTAGACTTTTACGCCCGACATAGTCCAATTTCTTGGACTCCTTGTCAGGAGGTTTGTCCACATCCTCGCTGCTGCCGGGCGCTACCGAAAACGCTTGTCGGTAACTCCAACTCCTCAGCAGAGGGGTGTTCCAAAACCGGACAAGGAACTGAGGGACCGTGATACTCTGGGCCAATCCTGGCCGAGGCGCAGGGCAGGAAGCAGGGCGCTGCCAAAGCTCCAGTGCCGACCCACTATGGCCTCGGCCACCGGAAAGGCCTCGTCGGAGAATCCCTCGGTCCAGAACTCCGTGAGGGGATACCTGGCCCGCTTGGAACGGATACGAGCTCCATCCCGGTAGACTCCGAGATGAGCCGGTTGTCCTAGGAAGGACGGTATGGGCTATCGTCCATTGACTGACCTCCTGAAGACTCTACGTCCAGTCGCTGGAGAAAAGGAGGAATCATCTTCGGACTCGAAGAGTCCTCAAGAGCTGCCTCTGGCCTGAGCCACCCTTCACCTGCCGAGGTCGGTCGGGAGTGAGGGTAACTGACACCGATCGGTAGACCCTTAGCCGACCGAGAATCCTTGGTCGGAGCCCCAATTGGTGGCTGTGGAGGCGGAGGTTCCACCGAATCGTGGAGCAGCTGGTTTTGCCAAACAACCGCCTGGGTATAGGCTCCTCGGATAAGTCGAGGGTTGTGTCGCCGCTCCCGTGACAGTTACTTAATGGCCGGGAAGCGACGGGCCGTTATTCTCGGCCAGGAGGAGTTGTTGCAACATAAGGTCCTCGACCACTTGCCGACGTACTTAGCCGGCTTCCCTCATCCGGGAGGAGGAGGACGAGGACGAGCGGCGACGCCGCTTACCGCGGTGCCGAGACCGAGACCGCCTATGACGGTGGGATCGACTGGACCGCGAAGAGGTCCGAGACCGAGACCGAGAGTCCCGGAATTTCCGAGGTCGGTGCGGGGAGGTGTCGGCCGGAACCGGCACTCCCTTCGGCTCGGATGGTCCATCCGAGGGCTCCGGAACCGGAGGCACAGGCGAGCCCACGGGATCCTCAACTCCTCCCGGGGGAACCGGGGAGAGGGGAATCTCGGCTGCTAAAGGCGACAGCCCGTTCAATGGGTCGAGAAAATCTCTGACTTCATCGGTGGAGTCTCGGTCAACTGACCTGACGGGACACCGCGGAGGCCAGTGGTCGAAGCCGAGCGTCGACCGAGCCGACGGTCGACGGCCCGGGAGAGGGATTCTTCCCGCCTCCCAGGAGCGCCGACGGAGGGATTCTACCTGTCCCTCTTTTTGGACCGAGAATAAGGTCCAGCAGACGCAGGCCCTTCCTTTAGTGGAGAGGACAGACAAAGCTCCTAAAAGAAGCCGGTAGAAGAACCCAGAGAGAGGATAAATGCCGCGGCCGAGGAAGATACGGCCGCGCCGCCTCCTCTTCGAGGGCTACCATCCGCTCGAGCTGATCCGCCGAAAACTGGCCGCGCACACCGCCAACTGGCCTCTGGACTTCACCGAGGGAACGCTTCGGACGGCTCAGTTGCACCGGGCAGCACGGGTTCTCGAGGACGAGGCCGAGAAAGATGAGCACAGGTCGCAAGCCTCGCGGGTCGTGCTCAAGGCCTAAGCAGTAGACACACGTGGAGTGTGGATCCGTCCGAGACATCTTCTGCCCGCATGGGCATCTCCGAAATCCGGGAGTCGATTTGTCCATCGCAGCCGCGAGGGATAGAAGACTGAAGTCTTTTTGCAAAATTTATTTTTAAATCCGCAAACGGAGAAATAGGAACCAGTCACAAACGCAGAGCGTTAAGGAGGGAACCTGAGCTTCCAAGCGGTAAGGAAGATCTGGCGTCATGGGGCGGAGCCGTGAGTTATACCACCCGGGTGGGTGGGAGGAGCAAGCTTGAAGACCTTCCGGCAAGATTTAAAGCGGCAAGGATACCTGCCAATGAGTGTGGATGAACAACATATCCATGTCCCTAGAAATAGCCAACTCAGTTAAGAAGGGGGATACAACCTTTTATAGGTACATTAGGGAGCATAGAAAGGTTAAGGGAGGAATAGTGAAGATTAATAAAGGAGAGGGGAGGTGGGAAGAGGGAGACAGTGAAAAGGCAGAGATACTGAATGAATACTTTTGCTCAGTATTCACAAAAGAAGATGAGGAGGAGGAGTTACCTAAACCACACAATAGAAGCACTCTAGGTAGGGGGGTTGACACCAGTCCATTTACAGAAGAAAGAGTTCTGAAAGAACTTCTAAAACTCAAGGTGGACAAAGCAATGGGGCCTGACGGGATTCACCCCAGAATCCTAAAAGAACTAAGGGAGAACCTAGTGACACCACTGACCACACTTTTTAACAAATCATGGGAGGATGGGGTGGTACCTGAGGACTGGAGGAGGGCAGATGTGATTCCCTTCACAAAAGTGGGAGCAAGACAGAAGCAGGAAACTACAGACCTGTAAGTTTGACCTCAGTGGTAGGGAAAATGATGGAATCACTTCTGAAAGAAAGAACTGTCGAGTACCTAGAGGCCAGAGGGGCACAGGACCCAAAGCAGCATGGATTTACAGCAGGAAGGTCATACCAGATGAATCTAATAGATTTCTTTGACTGGGTGACCAAAGTAATAGACCAGGGAGGGGCTGTGGATATGGCCTACCTAGACTTTAGCAAGGCATTTGACACAGTCCCACACAAAAGACTAAATCAAGGTAGCCAGCCTGGGAGTGGGTTCCAGGGTGGTAGCCTGGGTAGCAAACTGGCTACAAAACAGGACAAAGAAGGTAATAGTGAATGGAACACATTCCGAAGAAAGGGGGGTTAATAGTGGAGTACCTCAGGGCTCAGTACTAGGTCCAGTCCTCTAACATCCTTATAGGTGACATTGCAGAGGGTCTGGAGGGAAAGGTATGCCTCTTTGCAGATGACAAAGATCTGTAACAGAGTTGATACATTGGGGGGGAAGGAGAGCAGAAAGGATGAGAAGGGACTTGGCAAGGTTGGAGGAATGGCAACTTAGATTCAATGCAAAGAAGTGCAAAGTAATGCACCTGGGAAACAAAAACCCAGGAGAAGAGTACACAATAACAGGGGAGGTACTAACAACAACAAAAATGGCAAGGGACTTGGGGTTAGTCATATCAAATGACTTAAAGGTGGGTAAGGAGAGCCAGAGGGGATACTGGGATGCACAGGAAGGGGCATCACAAGTAGAAAAAGGGAAGTGGTTATCCCTCTGTACAGACAGTTGGTGAGACCCCATCTGGAATACTGTGTGCAGTTTTGGAGACCCCATCTACGCAAGGACATAGACAGGATGCAAGCAGTCCAGAGAAGGGGAACTAAAATGGTGCAGGGTCTGCATCAGAAATCATATGAAGAGAGACAGAGAGCTTAATATGTATACCCTTGATGAAAGGGGGGACATGATAGAAACGTTCAAGTACCTGAAGGGAATCAACAAAGTCCAGGAGGGTAGCATCTTTCAGAAAAAGAGATGTGTAAGAACAAGGGGGCACAATTTAAACATAGAGGGAGGACAGCTCAGGGGTAATGTGAGGAAATTTTTTTTTCATGGAGAGAGTGGTGGATGCATGGAACCACCATCCTGGGGAGGTTGTTGGGGCTAAAACAGTGGGGGAATTCAAACATGCATGGGACAAACATAAGGCAATTGTCTTGGGGGGGTTGCAAGAAGTAGGCTGTTGGTTAACTACAATTTGCAGCTTATCCAATAGGAAGGGAAAAGGGCAGACTGGATGGGCCAAGTGGTCCTTATCTGCCGTCAAAGTCTATGTTTCTATGTTACCTCCTGACACTAGAGTTTTTCTCTAAGAAGGTAGTGGTCTTTCTGCTGCTACCAGGAAGAATTCCATGTCGACTGTTTATGCTCGTGTATGGACCACCTGCTCCGCTGGGAGGGGAGGGATTCGACCTCCAACCCACGGCTCCACAGTCTTGGTTTTCTTACAGGTCGTAGTGGGCAAGGTTTGGCCTTGAGCTCCCTGGGAGCAGACTCCTTGGAATCATCTTTAGGGACTAAACGGGAGGTTATTTGTTTTTCGGAGGGGGGGGGTGCGTTTAGCAGGAACCGACCTCTGCTCCGATTTCTTGTTCCTTTATGGAATCCGAATCTGGTCCTGAATGCTCATGGTTAAGAACCTTGCAAATCACTGTTACAAGTAACGCTGGACATCTTCCAAGGTGTGCTTTTTTTTTTTTTTAAAGTTTATTATGTGCTCAGCTAGGAGGATTGGTGAGCCAGGTGCGACTTCAGCGTAGGTGACAAACAGCTGGCGAAACTCTCCCTGAACTCCAGCCATGCGCTCCTTATAACAGGCTAGCACTCGCTGCAGGTCCAATGTATGGAGTCTGTGCTCGGCCTCCAAGGTGTGGTTGGTGAAGTACACCAGGAGATGAATCACCTGAGGTGCAAATCTGACACAACCTTCGGGAGGAACTTGAGGTTGGGGCAACAGACAACCTTGTCCCTGTGGAAGACCAAGTAAGGAGACTCCACTGAGAGCATCTGGAGCTAACTTATCCTTCTAGTTGACATGACAGCCACCAGGAAGGCAGTCTTCCACGACAGGTGAGACATGTCACACCTGTGCATTGGTTCAAATGGCTTGCTCATGAGCTTTGCCAACACCAGCAACAAGTCCCAAGGTGGTGGTGGTTCACGTATCAGAGAGGAAATGTGGTCAAGACCTTTATAAAAAGCACCACACCACCTTTTCCTGGGCCACTGACTGCTGACCAACCCACGCCCAGAAGGCAGAGATGGCTGCTAGGTGCGTGTTAAGGGTCACTTACTGAAGGCTCGACTGAGAGGGACCAAAGGTAATTGAGAATGCTAGCCACCGGACAAGATGAGGCATCAAGCCCCATGCCCTGGTACCAAATGGAGAGCATCTTCCATTTGAAGACAGCATTTTTGGGTCTACTCCTTCAGAGATGCCTTGACCATAGTGAGGACGGTTTCGGGGAGACCCAAAGCCTGGAACTCTAGCCGCTCAGGAACTAGGCTGTCAGGTGCAGGGATTGAAGGTCTGGATGGAGTACCTTCCCCTGACTGATGCAGAGCAGGTCTGGGTGGACAGAAAAATGCCTCGGGAGCCTGCTGCTGAAGTGAAGGAGACTGGGGTACCAGAACTGGTATGGCCAGTCCGGAGCCACCAGGATCACCAGTGCCTTAAGCATCCACCTTGTGGATCAAGGGAAATGAAGGGAAAGCATTACACTTGGTTTCATACTTGGAGTGTAAGACAACAGAAAACGTAAGCCCACAGACGTTGTCCCCACTTCTTAGTGGAGGCCACCAAGGTTGCCAACCAAAATGTAGTGGTCCAACCTAGCCTTAAAGATACTAAAACTGGGTGCCACAACTACTTCCTCTGGCAGCCTTTTCCATAGTCTGACAACTCTAGGCTTAAAACTGTGCTTCCATAACTCTGTTCTACACTGCCCCGTTGTAGAGTGTTGCCTCTTACAAAATAGTTGGATTTCCTGTGTCTTGGGTCCAACTCATTCCTCAAATCATCCTGCCTAAAGATCCTGTATAACAGTAACAAGTCCCCTCTTGCACGACAAATTTCTAGTGACCATAAACCCAGTTTAATTTAATCTAGATTCATATGGTACATCTTTTAGTCCTGCTACTAATTTAGTGACCTCTGTGGCTTTTCAACCCTTTTTATATCTTTTTTTAAAAAAGGATTCCAATTAGCTGAACAGTAACCTAGATGTGGTCTTGTATATGTTTTGTATACTGGTAACAGAATACATTCATTTCGAGGAAAAAAAGTTCTGTGGATACAGTTTTAGATGCATTGCCTTGCTAGACACAAAACTGCTGTGTAACCCCCTCTTCAGATCACCCCCAGATACTTCTCACAGACGGAGTGCCTTAATTTCACTTCTTGTATGTAATAATTCTGATGCATGTTATTTCTCCCTATGTGCATTACTATACATTTCTGTAAACTGAATTTCATTTTATTGATTACTGCCCACTCGCTAATAGTTATTAAATCTTGCCCCAGGATTAATCTATCCTCAAAGGTATCCATCACTCCACCAATTTTCACATCAGCAAATTTGATTAATTCCTTGAGGAGGCCCAGGGGGTCCAGGGCCTCAAGAAGGCATCTCTGTAGCGTTCCCTTTTGGAAGGGGCTGCCTGTCAAGGTAGTACATGGTCGTGGTGTTGTCCATCTGGACCTGGACCACCTGACCCCGAATGTGTAGAGCAAAAGCAGTAGACTCTATGCTCCCCCAGGTGGGCACCCCAGACCATGAGAGAGGCATCGGTCATCAGGATGACTGTCAGCTCTGGGAGGACAAACGGGATACCACCTTCCTGCAGATGTTCTGGGACTAACCACCACTGGAGGGCGTCCCACATCAGCTGGGTCACAGTGGCCCTTGCACAGAGACCATTGGCATGCCAGCTCCCACTGCAGAGAATGAATTCTCCAGCAGGCCCAATGGACCACACTGGTGCAAGCCACCACGTATCCCAGCAGGCTGAGGAAGTCTCTCGAGCAGGGCACAACTGGCCAACCTGAAATGATCGGGCAAAGGGGGAAGAAAGCCTCCGCCCTGTCCGCCAGGAGTTGAACCCTGGCTCTGCATGGGTCGAGCTCTACCCCGATGAAGTTGATCACCTGCGAGGGCAAGAGTTCAGACTTTGCCTAGTTGACCAGGAGGCCAAGAGAGATGCAGGTCTGGACAGCCAGGTCCCTGGACCTCTCCACCTCCTGCCTGGAGGGACCTGCTATCAGCCAGTCATCTAGGTAAGGGTAAACCCAAACTCCTCAGCACCTCAGGTAGGCTGCAACCACTGCCATGCATTTGGTAAAGACCCTGGGGGCTAAGGACAGGCCAAATGGCATGGCCTAGAACTCTTAGAGAATACCCTCCACCCGAAACCGAAGGAACCGGCGGTGGGAACGGGCGAATTGGGACATGAAAAAACACATCCTGAAGCTCCAGGGAGCAAAGCCACATGTTCTGCTAGAGAGCTGGTATGATCTGAGATAGAGTGACCATCCTGAAAGTGCATGGCATGATGAACTTGTTCAGGTCATGCAGATCTAAGATGGGGCAGCAGCCTCCATATGTTTTGGCACCAGGAAGTAACTGGAGACAAACCCTGGGTGTTCCGGAGGGTCCAAGACAAGAGCCATGACCTACTTGCTTAGGAGCTGGGCTGTATCATCCCGAAGGGTTGACAGGATGTTGACGGACACTATGCTCTCCCATGGGGTGGGGATCAGCAGGGTGGGTACGTCTTGAACTCTAGAGCTAGACCCTGACCGACCACCTTGAGGACACACCTGTCTGTGGTAACAGTGGACCAGACAAAAAGGAAGTGGCAGAGCTAGCCCCCCATCCAGTCACTGGGCAGGCTTGGAAGCGATAAAGGAACTGGAGAGACCGCTGGGACCTCCACCTCCTGGCTTCCTGACGACTGAGGCCACTGATTTTGGCCGGAGACGCCAAGCCTGCTGCTGTCCAGCTGGGGACAGGGCAGGTTTGGCTGCTGGGGCAGAGGCGGGCCGAAGGGGATTCTTTTGAGGCTTAGAGCCCTTCGGCTCCTTTTGGGCAGAAGTCAGAGTCTAAGGTGGCATTGGACTTCTTTAGTATGGGTGAGGTGCCCTTCCACGATGGGCCTGAACAAGTCAGTACTCAAGAAGGGAACGTCTGCTAACTTGTGCTGCGTGTCAACCATAAAGGTAGAGATGCGTAGCCAAGCTCAGTGGCACAAGTCAACTGCCGCAGCCACAGACGAGGTGCAAGAATCGCAGAGGTCCATGGTAGTCTGGAACTTCTGTTTTCCTACCACTCAACAATGCTCCCTGACCTGTTTGATGGTAGTCTGCAGGGAGATGGAGAATCACCTTGTCCAGGGAACCCAAAAGGGCGGGCGACAAATGGGCCAATAAGAGGTCCAAGCTCGCTTGCCAAATGCCGTGGGAGGAGGCGCATACATGTTCTTGGCCATATGGCCCAATTTTTTTGGCTCCTTATTGGGGTTGTCAGCATCCCCCACGTTGCTGGTGCGCCGAACCACAGAGTCCGCCACAAGACCCTCAGCCGAGGGGTGTTCTGTAAATCCTGTCAGGGAGCCGGTAGGGACCACATACTTGCAGGCCATATGGGCCAACGGCGCAGGGCAGGAGGCTGGGTGCTGCCACAGTTCCAGGGCAGGATGGTGGATAGATAGCATTCTGAACTGGGAACGCTTTTACAGGAGAGTCGCCCCGGTTGAGGATTTCAGTCAGCAGGTACCATTATGCTTCTGAACAGGCTCCAACTGGAGACCCGTAGATTCAAAAATAAGACAGAGAGGCCATGAAGGACGTGGGCCCTTGATCCATCGAGAGGTCTCCTGCTGACTCCACATCCATCGGTCGGGAGTGTAAGAAGGACCCCTCCGATTCTGAATAATTGTGGAAGAGTGGTCGACCACGCAAGTCCTCACTAACCTTGTGAGGGTGATCTGGGGTGACTGACAGAAAGCTAATGACGTGAACCCTTGCATGGACAAGTGTCCTTGGTCGGAGCGCCGGACGTCTGCTGCTTAGGTGGTGGCTCCAACGAGATCAGTGTAGAGGCCAGAAGGGGCCGCACCGGGATCATACGAATAGGCTCCTGCCGAGGCAGGGTTGCTTGTGGCTCCGGCAGCCAAGGAAGAGACAGATTGGGCTCTGGGACCAGCTTCACTCAAGTAAACCAAAGCTACAGGCTCATGAGATCCTCGTAGCGCTGACGCAACTTGCGCCAGTGCCTCTCCTCACCTGACTAGGATAAGGAATAGCGGTGGTGCTGCTTGCCTAAGCACCGAGAGCACGATCCTTTTTCGCAATTTTGACAAACGCATCACAGCAGCGCACTATGTAGTTAGGTGCAGGGGCTCTGAACTTAAGAGACGATTTCTCTAAATCCTTCCCACTTTCTCACTACAAATTTTTATTAAATTACTAAATTCATATGAGAGAAACGAATGAGTAATTCTGCCGTACGTGACACCCGGAACTAGTTAGTCCAGGGTCCACAGAGTTTAGTTAGGGAGGCCAAGCTAGGGCTTTTATATTAGTTGTAGGGTTAAGTGAATGTAGATTAGGAGAGTTTTATTATTTTTTAGTTGGCGTAGGGTCTGAGCGCACACTCACCTGTTAAGTGAAGAAGGAGAGAGAGAAGGACCTCCGGGAGAGGCAGAGAGCTATGGAGGTTGTGGTGCAGCAGGGAGGAACCATTGGTTCAGGGCGCTGAGCTCCAGAAGACTGAGTGTGCAGTGGGATTGCCACAAGCAGGAGGTGTCTACCCAGCTGGAAGTTGTGGAACGGTGGGGAGGAACCATCTGATTTGGGACACTGTTCTCCAGAGGACCGTAGCATGCCGTGGAACTGCTGCAAGCAGGAAGGCTTCAGCCCAGTTAGACATGGGGTGTTGTCCTCCACGTATTTCCATCTTCACCGAACTGGGGACCAATGGTGTGACAATGCGGGTCTCCCCATGATTTCTGAGATTGAGTGGGACCGAGTGTTGAACTGCTGGTAGCTGGTTGATAGCCAAGACCGACTGCAGAGGAACATGGTCCAAGGGAGCACTTGCATGAACTGAACACTGTTTGAACTGCCTTCAGCACTAGTGAGAGGAAAGCTGGAGGGTGGAAGTTGAACCTGTCGTGGCTGGTGAGTTTTACCAGTTTGTCCAAAATCTCCCTGTCCTAGCATTGTAAGATTGTGCTAAGGACTTACATTTTTGTCCACGGCCTGCTTCCCTTGGTGATTTCTTTCCTTCAATCTCTTCTGTTATAACTCTGTTCATGGTTAAAAGAACTTGGACTCTGCACAGCTTAGTGAGGGAGCTGTGCTAGAAGTTAAAAACTGGGACATTAAATGAAAATCCATCTGATTCTGTTGCACTGATCTGGTTTCACATTCTCTGCACTCGGAATCTCTCCTACTCTAAATTAATAATTTCTGTTTATTTAGTGGGTGGGCTGTGGTTGTATTTTGGAGGGCAGATAAGGTGTGAATGTGGAGTATCCGAGTAGGGTACTTACTGTATTAGTGTGTGAATGGAGTGTCAGTGAGTAGTTAGGATTATTGTTTGTTTTGGGTATTTTAGTATTTATTGTGGTTATCTTAGAGAGTTATGTGTCGAAAAGTCTAGGGTCCTTCCCCCATTAGCTACTCTGGTGCCCTGCTGCATGACCACCACTTATGTGATTTCCCCCTCCCAGCTGTCACTGTAAGGCGTTGCAGGGAGGTGGATATCACTGGGTGGTGGTGCTGGGAGCTAAAAGGAGGTGAGAGGGATTGGGGTGGTATGGAACAGGAGGTGCACTGGGGTTAAAAAGGGCCTTGAGAGGCCTGATGTGTTTGGCCTCCATTCCCTGGGATCCTGCCAGACCGCTTGGGCAGGTAGCTAAAGGGCCGTCTGCCGATACGGATCCTCTTCGGGCAGTGCTTTAAGGGCTTTGTCCCCAGAGGGACTGATGGTGGTGGCTGACTTCTCCGATTTCAATGCTGTTAGTGAGATTGGCTTGGGTGAATTGGTGACAGCCTATAATCGGGCTGTATCTGAGGCACTCAATGCCATCGCGCCAGTCCGTATACAACCCAGGTCCCCTCGCCCGAGACCCCCATGGTTTGATGGCGCTCTCTGGGTAATGAAGACTATGGGTCGGAGATTGGAGCATTGCTGGCGGAAAGACCCGGCTTGAGGAGGACAAACTGGCTTCGAGAAACCACTATGGTGACTATCAAAGGGCAATCAACCATAAGGCAGCAGAATTCCTGTCCAGGGAGATTGCTGCAGGGAAGAACAGACCAGCTCAGCTCTTTTGGACTGTGGACAAGCTTCTCCATCCTGTCTGTCTACAGTCGAAAAAAGCATTTTCAACAGTACGGTGAGAAGAGTTTGCTCCATTCTTCTCTGACAGGGTGTCCTCTATGAGGCTGGGATCTCACCAGTTGGTCTGGACCAGACCCGCAGGGTGGGGTCTGGTTGGAAGGGAAGCACTCCTATTGCCTGGGAAGAGTTTCAACAAGTGGAGGTGACTGCAGAGGTCTCTGAGGTAATTTTGAAGCTGCGACCCACTTGTTGTGAACTGGACTCAGGCCAACGCGTCTCCTAGTGGGATGTGTTGAGGTAATTGGGCCAGTTGGGTGCTGGCTTTCAGAGGGGGTCTTCCCTGATGCCTTGAAGGAGGCACTGATGAAGCCACATCTGAAAAAAAAAAAAATATCTCTTGACCCGGACGTCCTAGCCAATTATAGACCAATCTCCAACCTCCCATTTCTAGTGAAGGTTGTTGAGAAAATAGTGGCTCTGAGCTAGAGGAACACCTGGAGGCCTGCGACATCTACGAGCAATTCCAGTCCGGATTTAGGGCGAGAGACAGCATAGAGATGGAGCTGGTCCAGGCGCATAATGACCTCCTCGTGACTAGAGATTGAGGGGAAAGGTCAGTTCTTTCTCCTCGATATATCATCTGCATTTGACACTGTGGACCACAATGTGTTGCAAGATCGCCTTAGAGAGTGGTGTGGGACTGCGGGTGTTGTCATCAACTAGTTTGAGTCCTTTCTCTCAGGTAGGAGGCAAAGGGTGGTGATGGGGACATTTTCTTCCTCCCCCTGCCTCTTACCTGTGGAGTTTCTCAGGGTTCGATCTCATCACCCGATGTTGTTTTCAGTATACATGCTGCCTCTGGGGAAGATCATCAGACAATATAGTTTGAGTTTTCACTGCTATGTAGATGATACTCAACTGTATATGTCCTTTGCACCAGGGACAAGTGGCACCGCTGAAGTGCTGAATGAATGCCTTGGCGAGATCCAGGACTGGATGAACTCTAACTGATTGAGGCTCAGCCCTGACAAGATAAAGGTATTAGTGATTGAACCTGGCTGCAGGCGGAGTGAGGGTACCTCCGGGATAACAGGTTTACCTCTGGAGTCAATACCGTTGACGGCATCCTGTAAGGTGTGAAATCTGGGCATGATCTTCTATGACAGGCTGACAATTCAAGCTCCGCTGACAGCTGTCACCAAAAGTAGTTTCTACCATCTGAGGAACATTGTTCAGATTAAGCCCCTTGTCCCACCTGAAGACCTGCCATCACTGGTGCACACTTTTGACACATCAAGACTACTACTGCAACACCCTACATCTCGGGGTCACTGGAGGGAACCTCCGCCAGCTGCAGCTAATGCAGAATGCAGTGGCCAGGTTACTGACAGGAATATCTAGATCCTTTCATGTGACCTCAGTCCTGTGGAATCTACACTGGCTGCCGGTCAGGTTGTGGGTTCCCTTCAAGGTGGGCTTGCTCATCTATAAGGCCCTATATGGACTGGGCCCTGGCTACCTGTCAGACCTCCTTACCCCTGCCATTCTGATTCGCTCCCACTGTTCCTCCAACCAGGACCTCTGTGATTCTGGCTGAAAACCTCGGGTGATCGCTCATTCGGCGTGGCCGGCCTGGTCCTCTGGAATTCGCTTCCATGATCTCTCAGGGAGACCCCTACGGTGGGAGCATTCAGGAGGGGCCTAAAGACTTACCTTTTTAAGTTAGCATTTTCTGAAACCATATTTTAATAATTGCTGTAATTTTACTGTATTTTAATTTCTGATGTTTCTGAATTTTATGTACGGCGCCTAGAGCCTCTGGGATTGGGCACCTAAGAAATAAACACTTACTTACTTACAATTTGCAGAAAAGGATTTTCTTTCACCACAATTTGTAAAAAAGAAAATGCAGAAAAGGATTATTTTTCACAATTTTGCGATAAAGGATTTTTATGGCACCTGTTTCTTTGTCACTGTGCCATCCTTTTAAAAATTATTCCCTGGTAGTCCAGTGATCCCTCCCACCTCCCCATTCTCCAATCGCCGTCTCCTTGTGTTAAACATATGTCTGTGGTACTCCAGTGGTCCCTACCCCCTCCTTGTTCTCAGACTGCCGGCCCCTTGTATTAAAAATGATTCCCCATTAGTCCAGTGGTCCCACCCCCATTGCTGATCATCTTTCCGTTATCCCAACGCATACTGCCTTGTAGTCTAGTGGTAACCCCCCCCCCCCGATCACAGATTGCCCTCCCAGTTTTTTCCCCCAAAAGTTCCCTGATAGTCAAGTGGTCCCTCCCTGTCCCTGATCCTCATCCTAGAAATACTGAAAAAGCGTAACCGTGGTCTAGTGCAACCCCACCATCAATGGCCCCCAAAAAAACAGATTCCCAGCTGGCGAACAGCACAGCTCTTCTCTCACCTCAACGGCTGGCTGCCAACAGAGCTGTAAATGAGCACATACTGTATAGTTTTGCAGTAGCCACAGTTTTGCATCTTGTGGGGACACAAAAAGGTCCCACTCTGGACAACCCCACCTGTCAAACAGGTCTTCTGCTACAGAGGTCAGCAGCTCCCACTCGTGCATCTATTTTTTCACTAGACCTGCTTAGCCTGTTTGCCAAGATGTTTTGGATGCCTGGAACATGAACTGCTGACAGTTCTAGACCATGGTCTACAGCCCAATACCAAACTCTCATCGTTTCCCTGCATTTTTTAATTTTATAAAAGTATTCGGAAACAACCTTTGAGCATTAGCTCATTTACAAAGGTTCCACATCAGGAAACATAAAACAATGTACAGAGATAACTGAAATATTGCACAGCGTAAACAGTGTACAGGGACATTAGAATAACACTCAAAGTAAATTACAGCAGGCTGTAATAATGCTGGCATCTATAGCTTTAGGTACAACAACAACACCACCACCACCACAGGGTTCAGCAAGAATGAGCAGGCTAAGGCGAATACTGCTGCAGCATAAGGAAAGGAGAAAAGTATCAACCGTGTTTCTGGATAGCAGCATAACAAGGAGGGGGGGAGAGAAGAAGTGACAGGTAGCAGTAAGCAGCCTCAAATACCAGGCCTTATCCTCAGGGTAGAAAAGGTGATTGGGCAGATCTGGGCAGCAGGCTAGGGTGGGGGCCACCAACCTAGAGGGAATGGGCAGGCTGGCAGGTGGGACATCAAGAGGGCAAGTGGGTGGGGTTGGAGCAGGCCCGGAGGAAGGGGAGTAGTGTAGCTTCCGGGAGCACAGAGGATAAATCGAGGCGGTGTTAGGAAGAGTAGGGCAAGGGAGGAGTGGTACGATTGGGGAGTGATGGGGGTGGGAGTGAGTTCCCCCCCTTGCTTGTTGTGCATCACGCTGATGCTGTCTGCACAAGCAGAGGTCCCGGGAATAGATGGGTCTGTAAGGCTTATAGACCGCACTGAATAGCCCTAATTTCTAGTATGTTTATGTGGAGGATGCTCTCCACTCTTGTCCATGTTCCCTTCGTCTGATGGGGCCAAATATTCCCCCTAGCCCACCCCTGAAACGTCTGTAGTGAGAATCTGCAGAGGACAGGAGATCAGGAAAGGAACCCCCTTTAACAAATGGCTGGGTTCCATCCACCACAGAAGCACCTTCTGGACAGGAGAGGTTACTAGAACCTTCTGTTCTAGGTCATCTGTGCGTTGGTCCCATTGGATTCTTAATGTCCACTGTGGAATTCTCATATGCAGCCTGGCCAATGGTGTTGTGAGAATGGCTGCTGATATGAGGCCTAACAGTCTAAGGAATGTCCTAGCTGTCTCATACCTCCTGTTGTATACCATCTGGGCTTGTGCAATCAGACGTTCAGCCCTGTCCTGGGGCAGCAAGGCTAAGCCTTGGACTGTGTCCAAGACTACTTCTATGTACTGTAGATGCAGACAAGGGGTCAAGACCAACTTCGGCACATTGACCATAATCCCAAGAGCATCGAACAGTTGCCTGGTGCCTGATAAACTGACAAAGCTGCTCTTTAAAGTGAGCTTTGAGCAGCCAATCATTCAGGTAGGGGGAAGACATATTAGTCCTTTGCTGCCACTACTGCTAAACATTTGGTAAGAACCCGTGGTGCACATGATGAACCAAAGGGTAATACACTGAACTGGCAGTGTTCCCCCTAGAAAGGGACTGGAGATATTTTCGGGTTGGGGGGGGGGGGAGATCATGATATGCAGGTAAGTATACTGTATATCCAAGGAACAAATCCTGTCCCCTACTTGCAGTAGTGGGAGTAGGCCTTGCAGAGTTACTGTTCTGAACTTTCTATATTGGATAAAAATGTTCAGATCTGAGGTCTAGAATAGGACTCCTATCTCCTGTGCACTTTGGGACCAGGAAGCACCATGAACAGACCCTCATGTCCCTTTGGTTCCAGTGAACAGGTTCTATGGCCCTTTTCTTCAAGGTATGGACTTCCAAGAGCGCCACAGGTTGTGCTCTGGAGAGCAGAAGAAAGGCACTGGTGATTCCTGAAGCTCTAGGGCATGGCCTTGTTCTATTATTTGCAAGACCCAAGCATCTGATGTGAACTTCCTCCACTGGTGCAGGAGGAAGGAAAGGCGACCCCCTACTACCACCCCTGAAGGCACTGGAGGTTGGGGGTCGAGGGAGGAGTCAGCAGATCTGGATCCTGCAGCTGCACCCCCACTTTTAGCGGTTTTTGAGTGAGCGCCTGGGGTGGGTCCTGGGGCAGGCAAACCTCATTCTCCTTTACTTTTAATCTGCTGTCTGGCAGCTGAACAGTGTCTGTTTGCCAGACAAAAGAGCACCCTCTGCCTACTTCTTGGTCAAGTGTGGCAGAGGGAATGCACTGATTTTAGGGTTCTGCCTGAGGCCTAGAGGGTATCCTGTACTTCTGCACTGATCAACTTCTATCCTTTAAAGAAGGCACCGAGGATGGACTGTTGAAGATCAATGGCAAAGCCCGCCACCCTTAACCAGGAATGTCTCCTGAATGTCACCAGAAGATGCTGCCGTGGCAGAAGCATCAGAAATGTCATCGGTAGAACATAGGAAATGCTTGCCTATGTCTGCCCCTGCTTGAAGAGCCTTTAAGAGCTCCCATCTAGGAGTACCCTCTGGTAGGGCTTGGGCGCTGCCTTGGCCTTCTTCCAGAGGGTATTTTGGTATTTAACCATGTGGGCCTGAAAATGTGCAATCCTCATGCCCAAAGTGGCAGAAGCAAAGGTCCTCTTCCCCAAAACGTCTAGCCTCCTGGACTTGTTGTAAGGAGGGGGGGGGGGAAGAGAACTAAGATGCTAGGCACCTTAGCTCTGTCATGGGCAGCATTTACTACTAGTGAATCAGCCTTGGGCTGGCCTGCAGAAAAATTGCTTACCTAATGGGGCCTTATACATTTTATCTGCTTTCCTAGGTATGGCTACTATCATGTTTGACCTGTGCCAGGCAGCTAGGATGGCAGCCTCCAAGGCAGGTAGCTGAAGAGGAATAATGATGGATGGGGAATCTAGCAGTTCCAGGAACTCCACCAAATTTCTTCTGGTGACGTCCTGCTCTTCCAATTTAAACCCCATGGCAATCTGGAATTGCTGCATCATGGAGATGAATGATGGGTCTTCAGGAGGGAACCTAGGTGCATACACTAAAGAGTTCTCACTCCCTGTAGAGACAGTGGCGCTGGACCTCTCGGAGTTCTCCACATACTCTTCCTCCTCCTCCATGATAAGGTCAGGGTTATACTCCAGATCCTTGTTGACATGATCAGGAGGCCTCAAAGAGGGAACAGGAGAAGCCATCAATGCCCGGGAAGGTCACTATCGTGTCGGCCTGACAGGCTTCAGTGCTGGGGCTTACTGAAGCTGCCCTGTTGACGCAGCTCCTGTTACAGGAGGAGAAGGTAGCAGGCACTGCAACATGTCTGTGAAGGATGAGAGTACTGCCTGAACATTGGTGCCCATGTGGATTGCAGAACATCGGGTGATGTCAACAGAGGAGACACCATTTCTGACGTCGACAGCAATGCACCAGCCATATTAGGCCTGGTGGTGCTCACAACCTGTCCCGACTTGGAAGGGTCAACGATTTGGGTGGCTGGTGAAGTCGCTGCTGGGGTAGTCGATGGTGCAGAAGCAGTTGCGCTGGGGTGAAGGCGCGATTGTTAATGAAATGGGGAGGTTTTCTCCTTACTGCGTTCCCTCTCCCAGTGCTTATGCTTGTGCTGTCCTGAAGCTTTCTTCTGGGACTTCGAGGAGTGAGAGCCTGAGGAGCAGGAAGGCGACACGGTGGAGCTCTTTTCCTGGAGCTCTTCCTCCATTCTGGATACCTGCTGTAGGTGGGTCTCCAAGGTGTTCTTTTTGTGTTGCCAGGTAGCAGTATTAAATTTAAGGCAAATCTTTCAGGCTTTCATGTTATGGGCTGCGCCGAGGCAGCACACGCAGAAGTTGTGCGAGTTGCCTGAATACATCTTTTTACTGCATTCACAGTATCTGAAGAGCTTCAACTGCTCTTTAGATAATGTACATGAGGTCGGGTATCACTTATGAAAAGTGGTAAAGAACTAGGGAGAAAAATGACGAAGAGCAGTCGGCTATAGCAGCGGCATCTCTAGACAGGGTCCAGCAAGTATGGTCGACAGCAGGAAAAGAATTGAAGAGGGAAGAGGCCACTCATGTTTATATGGGAGTGCCGACGTACAACATCATCGTAGGCAGCCCCTAGCAGACTGCTTGCAAAAAGTTTACATGTGGTCCTAGGGCCTGGCATCTATAGTTCCATAAATGTGGGCTGAAAGAGAACTCCTCTAAGATCATTTCATTCTTTCGGACTTTAAATGAATATAGTTCATGATACACCTGTTCAAAGTAATGAAATAAGACAGGAGGTGAGATAATTAAGAAAACAAATCTAAACCATATGGCTACTTATCCAAGTATACGAGAACAAGCACTGCTAAGATACATTTGGGTTAGGGACTCAGTCATAAATCAGCTGAACAGCAGCTGAGACCTCACTTACCTTCTGAATCCAGTCTGTCGGTGGGGTGTGAGAACCCGCTAACCACGAGGCAAAGCAGGTACAGCAAATAATGAAAAGGAACAGGTGTGGTGTGAAACTGTCCCACATAAAGGAATTCTGAAATTGCCAATGGAAGAACAGGCGTTGTGAATGTGTATGTCATGTATGATGATTTACATTTAATAAAATATTAGTAAAAAATGTAAAATTCATGTATTTTACTATTCCCATAGATTTAGAATTATTTAAATTAATATAAACTATAAACAATGTTTTTCTTTCATTTCAGGTTTCGGATACCCAGACTACAATGAACACAAATGTTGGGCACATTGTAAACTCCCATCTGCATTATTTCACTGTCTAATAGCATGAGTTAGCAGGGTTGCGACAGGACTGCATCTACTGAGGCAAAATAATTTGCACACCCATTTTCAGATGTCCTAGCTAACTCTTCTAGATACAGGAAGCATGAATGGCAAACCTTGCAGAACTGTGCTCTAGATATAATCAGCTGTGTCACCGGTTACTGTTTGTATCTGAAGTACTTTCTCTTTTAATAATTAAAAGATTTTCTGTTCATTAGGACTAGTTGTGTGTGGAACCGTACTCTACCTGAAAGCCGACATATCTCATTCCATTCTTCTTCATACCTCATCAACACTGTGATGGCACGAATTGTGCCAGATTAGTAACAGTGATGTCACTGTTGGCCAACAGTGATGTCACAATGAGGGATTTCACAATACTGATGCGGAATAAAGTGGAACAGCAGTCTGGATATGATACGAATATGTCAGCTTCCAAGGAGACTGCTAGTTTACGTTATCACACCTCGTACTATCAGGTAGACAGTCTCCTAATCTGCAAAAGGAGAAACAAATACTGTGGAAATAAAAAGAAACAGCTGGCCGCCTATAAAAAATAAATAAAATATCCTGTCTGCTGTTTTTTGCACTAATAGCTCTTTAATGTTGGCTACAGAGGCACTCCCTGGTCTCACCCACTTGGCCAAAGAAACACTGCAACCTATAGTGGTCCGCAGGTAAAACAGGGAGAGAGAAGGAAAAGCAAATGAAGCAATGTCATAACACCCAAACCCATCCAATGCAGGAAACCCCAAATCTGAGTCGAGTCACCACCACTGACAGAACCCAATCCGTACACTCCCTCAGTTCAAATGCAATGTTAAAATCGAGGGAAGGGAGCCTAACAAGGACTAGAAGCTGCCAAAACAGAATAATAAAAAAGGGGAAGCATTCAACAATATGAACAGCTATTCCCCTTGTAAGCAGAGTCTGAGAGCATTTTCACCACTGCAGGCATAAAGAAGTCTGCCTTTTTAGCTGTGTATCCTTTACTTCTACTTAAATAGGCATTTTGTGCGGCTGTGAAATTACTTTAATTGGAGATCCATTTGTGAGGCACCATGGTGTTTCAGTAACTATTGCATTAAGATCAGCAAAGCAAGAGCTAGCCATTTTAAATGCATGCCTATTTTTAAACAATGCCCGTGACATGCAAGTGCAAGAAAAACCTAGAAGAGATGACAGATCATTTGTACTTTGGTTAGGCTATACCATATCTGGTCACTGGGGCCAAACCTACTCCCTGCTGTAGAAATAAATGACCTAAAGAAGGACCATGCCTTTTCAGGATGAGATACTACCACCTTTCAGCACACAATGCTAGCTAAAATGTGAACTTCTGAAAGCCGGGCAAAACACTGTCTTAATGGGCAGTCGACTTATATATCTCATTGGATTTAAATACTAGATTAACTTTGGTCAGATTTGAAATGCTTCCCTTTCCCACCACTACTACCATCTCACTTCAGAATATGGTGATGTTATGGGGGTTCCAAATCATTCTTTTTTTCATTTTGCCAAGGGACCATGGATACACCACCATTAAGTGGGCTGAAGTAATTCTTGCTATAAAGTGAGGGGGAGCAGATAATGAAGGATGGACCGCACTAATTACCATCACTATTTAAAATTAATTATTCACAGTTAAAGTCACTTCACCTCAAGCATGTAATTGGTTGTTTTTATGCCTTCATTAAAGGGTGTGAGAGAGAGAGAAAAAATATATTTTAGGACTGGGAATTTCTTAATCTCCAAGCAAACTTGTAGGTATCTAAAAGGGCAAGTTTTATAGTTACCTTTAATGCAATTCTCCCTCCTTCCCAACCCACTCCAGAAGATAACTGTCAATTAGGTAACAATGGCCAGGAATGTGGGTAGTTACAGACGGGTTTCAGACCACTTGAGATAGTTTCAAACTGTTTGAAACATAAGTAATGAGCTAAAACCTAGACGAACACGCAGCACTGAGGTCATTATCAGTAATAGGCTGCAGTCTGTGTACACAATTTTACTCAAAATTGGATTTTTGGTCATGAGGGATAACTCCCCCAGACATTTGAACAGTATGTGTGTTTGGGAGGTGGACTTGGTTCTATAGCTGTGAAATGTAGGGGAGGAGATCTCATGTCCATATATTAAAAATGGGAATTGTAGTAATGATTAAAAAAAAAGGCACATGTACAATTTCACCCCATTTGGTTTCCAAATAAGGAAGCTTTCTGCTAAACAGGGTCTGTATTAACCCATGTTTAAAGCAGCATTTTGTGGTATACAGACTGCATTTTATTTTGTGAGGCTGTACCCTATTTACTTCACTTACAATGTATTTTTTCACTGTGATGCTGCGTTGGTGGGTAGGGTAGGGTAGGTTTTATCCAATCTCTCCATTTTAGGGCAGACCAAATGCACTTCTGCCGTCATGCCATTATCAAGAGTTCTGGAAGGCCATGTAACCCAGTGTTATTGCTGTGCAAATAAAGCAATCTATATAGGATTTTTTTTTTTTTTTTTTTTACATATGGTGCAAGTATTGCGGTGATGTCCTGTGTGCAATGCATAATGTAAGTCAATGTTTTAGGAAATATTTAGGTTAAAATAGCTAGTGTAAAGGGAAATGTGCCTCATCCAGAAGAAAGATTTGCCTCTCCCTCCTCTGCTTCAGGGTGTACATATTGAGGTCCTTCAATCTGTCTTCATATGTCTTCTGTTGCAGCCCTGCACCATTTTGGCCACCCTTCTCTGGACTTTTTCTGTCCTGTCAATGTCCTTTTGCAGGTGTGGCTTCCAGAACTGGATGCTGTACTCCAGCTGGGGCCTGACCAGTGTCTTGTAAAGAAGGATCACTACCTCCCTCTTTCAGCTTCTGATACCTCTACTGATACATCCCTCTAGCTCTTCCCAGTGTCTCTGTTGTCTGCCTGGAGACGTTCAGGTAATCAGTGATGATGATGCCCAAGTCTCCTTCTTTTGTGGTTGTTAGCAACTCCACCCCCCCACCCCATCCTACAGTTAGCTTCAGGATTTCTCCTCCCCATGTGCATGGTTTTGCACTTCTTTGCGTTAAACCCTAGTTCCCACTCTTTGGACCATTTCTCTAGCTTTTTCAGGTCTCGTCTCATTCTACCCACCCATCTGCATCATCCACTCTGTTGCAGATCTTGGTGTCATCTGCAAACAGGCAAACCTTGCCCTCCAGTCCGACCGCGATATCACTAATGAAGATATTATAGAGGACTGGCCCTAGTAACGTTCCCTGTGGCACCCCACTTGTGACGTGCATCTTCCGACTGGATACCGTTAACCACCACTCTCTGCTTTCTGTCTGTCAGCCAGTTTGTCACCCAGTTGACCAACTTTTGCCCTACTCCAAGTCTACTTAGCTTGTTAACCAATCTTCTATGTGGAACCATACCAAAAGCTTTGCTGAAAGTCAAGGTAGGCTATATCAACTGCACCCCCTTGATCCACCTCCCAGGTTACCCAGTCAAAGAAATCTATCAGATTAGTCTAAGAGGACCTTCCTGTGGTGAATCCATGTTGTCTTGGATCTTGTGCCCCTGTGGATTCCAGGTGCTACATCTGTTACCATATCTGTTCCCACTTGTCCCCCAGTGTTAAAGATTCCAATATAATTAAAAACATCAGGGTCCTAATTCTCAGTTGCAGTTGGAAGCAGCACAAATCTGGTGATATATGCCCACTCCATAATGCACTGCCAAGGGGAGAAGAGTTCCACACTATGAGCACAATGCAAAGCATCAGTCTCGATGTTTAATTTCATGTTTTACTAGGAAAGGCCTATTGGGCGAAGAGCAGTTTTTTTTCCCCTAGAGGTGTCATAGGGGGAGGAGAAGGTAGGTTAGTGGGTGCAATCTCCTATGTCCTGACTGCTCACAGACACAGCACTATGCAGTGTTGTGATGTGTGCCTTGCACATACTGCAATGCCACAACGCAGTGTCACATCTGTGACGTCATGAGGCAGCCCCCCCCAATCCCTGTTGCAAGTGCTCTTTAGTGTCTCGTGGCAATCGCCTCTTACAACCCTGTCTTGTTTGAAACCCCGTGTCCTGTGGCAACCCCTCCTCCACCTCATTCATTTGATGCAGCCCCTTGATCACCTGATCCAAAACCCTCCTGCACCCGCGTAACCCACCCCAATTAGACACAGCACAATCCCTGTACATGGATAGAATCCTCCCAATTAACTACTGTATGTTATCTTCCCTCAGTGTCTGTGGCATCCCTCCGTATCTTAGGCCCATCCTAGTCCCGCTGCTATTTTTTTTTTTTTTATACTTCTCTCCCCTGCACACTGCCCAGACCTCCTTTCAGACATCACAGGCATTTACTGCTTCTGTAACAGACTCTGCAAACCACTGAAAAGGCCAGTAAAACTCAAAGGTATCACCAACACCATCATCCTGACCAGCAATGTTTACTACCTGGGGTCCCTGGAGTCCCAGACCATCTACAACATACCACTTAATAGACCTACATGACTGTGGCCTCCAGGGCAGGTCTGCATTCTGCTCCTCACCTACACTACCTTGCAATCCAGTCCACCCACGGCAGAGGTGAAGTAAGGAGCTGTCCCAAGATCCATGTAGCAAAGGTCCTGGTAATAGATGTGGAGGGCAGAGGAGGCTTCATCTGCCTAGCTGACAGCCATTTTCCTCCACTCTTCTCCCTAGTGCTGCTGGTACAATGATGTCTGGGTACATCTATGTCAGCTTCCTCACACAGCATGCCAGTATCTGCAGCACTTATCCCTTAAGTGAGGCCAAGATGACTACCATTTAGCCGCCAATGGTAGTCATGTGGAGAGTCTGATATCCCCCCCCCCCGAAGCGCTATCCCTGGGATGCTCAATCCTCCTTCTCCGACCAGACAGACAATAACTCGGGCTCATTCCTGAACCCAGGCTGTCGGCACTGCATGCGGTAGCACCAACGCTCCACTTTGCTGGCAGGCCGGCTCCTACACATACTTGGCTGTGACTTGTTAGACTGCTTCATTTTAGCAGGTGCTAACTCAGTGAGATTGCTGCAGCCTGTGACCAAAGATGCGAGTGCTGCAATGCTGTGGGCCCTGTACCCACAACTCTCTTTTGAGCGTTTACAAACGACTTTGGAGATGCACGAGAAGAGTATGCGAATTTGTTGAGCATGGTTTTTTGCAAAGACTTTGTGCCTGCACTAATAGAGAATCAGGCCCCTGAGAGCTACATGGCCCAAAAGTACATTGTGACATGAAAGGTACAATACTAATATCTTAACAGTGATGTGAACAGTGAGTATACGATGTCTGCTGTGAAGTCTCACAACTCTAGTGTAACTACTCTGATTCTTTTTATACTTAACTTTACATGCACGGAAAGAAAAAGAAAAGAAAAAAAACACAACATTCCCATTGCTAATGCCACCTTGGCTATCACAGGCAGCAGTGCAGTTGAGGGTACCATTGGAGGGGAGATATCAGCCAGAGGACCTGCACTATGCATTCTTTGCATGCACATTTGTTCCCCCTTGAGTATAAACATCTTCAGGATAATTGCAATGGGGCAAAACCTCAACCCCAGTGCTGGCTGCTGCAACGGACCCCGGTATATCTGGAATGGAGCCTGCAACCCTGTACCCTGGTGTGGGGGTGGGTAATCTGAGGCTATGTGGGGGAAGTAGGCAGACAGGGAGGCGGGACCATGTGGAATTACTGGGGGAAGCCCAGTGGGACTAGGCCAGAGACACAAGGGAATTAAATGTAAATTAAAATAAATAAATAACAACAGAAAAAAAGGTGACTCAAGTGAGTCCTTGCAGTGCTTCTTGCACAGCTTGGGCAAAAATATCCAAACTGTACTATTCATTACTGAAGAGAACGTTGGACTTCAAGGGAAAGGAAGAATAGGTTACTCACCTGTAACCACAGTTCTAGGAGTGGTATATGGTTCACATCCACTCTTGAGAGTTTGACTGGAATGCGAGAAGTGGCTGGAACATCTTTAAGCTAAGCTCCTCACAGCACCTGGGCAGATACATCCCCCACCCCGCGACATCAGATTTTGCATGCTGTAAGCAGGATCAGGTGCCGTTTGCCAGGGGAGGCGGGGTGGGTTGTGCAGATGTGAACTATATACCACTCCTAGAAAGAACAATTATGTACTTACCGTAACAGCTGATCTTCAAGAGAACTCTCATCAGGCCACACCTTTGAAACTATACCCACATTAGCGCTAGGGCTACACGCAAACTTTTGCAAGACAGGGGCTGCCCACGACAACTTAATTTGCCAACATCTACATAAACATGGGCAGCCCCATATCTTCTCAGTTCCCCTCCAGAGATTATGCTTGGAGGATCTCTCTCTGGGGAACCAGGAGAACATGCCAGCACCCAGCATACTAGGCAATGCCGGCAGCTAGAAAAGGCAGCTATGGAAACAAGCAATGCGGTAAAACCCTTGCCATACCCCCAAAGGGAAAGGAGGGTGGGATGACATGATCTGATAAGAGAGATTCTCTTTAAGATACACTGTTACGCTAAGTACGTAACTGTTCTGTCTTCGAGGATCTCTCTCATCAGGCCACACCTTTAGAATATATATAGAAACATAGAATTTTACGGCAGATAAGGACCGCTTGGCCCACCTAGTCTGCCCATTTCCCTACCTGATGGATAAGCTGCAGATACTAGTTAATCAACAGCTTACTTCCTCCTACCCCCCACTAGAATTGCCTTATGCCTGGTCCTATGCATTCTTGAACTCTCCCACTGTTCCTGACTCCACAACCTCCTCAGGAAGGCTGTTCCATGCATCCACAACCCTCTCTGTGAAAAAATACTTTCTAATATTACCTTTGAGCCATCCCCCCAATCTTCAAATTGTGCCCCCTTGTTCTTGCACATTTCTTCTTCTGAAAGATGCTACCCTCTTGTAATGTGTTAATTCCCTTGAGATACTTGAAAGTTTCTATCATGTTCCCCCTCTTCCTCCTCAAGGGTATACATATTAAGCTGCTTTAGTCTCTCCTCTTATGTCTTCTGGTGCAGACCCTGCACCATTTCAGTTGCCCTCCTCTGAACAGCCTCCACTCTGTCTATGTCTTTGCGGAGATGGGGTCTCACCAACTGTCTGTACAGAGGGATAACAACTTCCTGTTTTCTACTGTTGATGCCTCTCCCGATGCATCCCTGTATCCTCCCAGCCCTCTTTACTGCCTTCTCACACTGCTTGCCCACCTTTAGGTCATTTGATATAGTTACCCCTAGGTCTCTCTCGATTTTTGTTGTAATTAACTCACTCCCCATTGTATACTCTTCCCCCGGGTTTTTGGTTCCCTGATGCATTACCTTGCACTTCTTTGCATTGAATCTGAGCTGCCACATATCTGGCCATTCCTCCAACCTTGCCAAGTCCCTTTTCATACTTTCCATCCCACCTTGTGTATCAACCCTGTTGCAGATCTTGTGTCATCTACAAAGAGACATACCTTTCCTTCCAGGCGCTCTCCAATGTCACTTATAAGACATTAAAGAGGACCGGTCCCAGTAGCGAACCCTGTGGTACTCTGCTAGTTACCCTCCTTTCTTCACTGTGGACTCCATTTACTATTATCCTTTGTGTCCTGTTGTCCAGCCAGTTTTTTATCCAGGCTACCACATTGGGACCCACTCCAAGGCTGGCTAACTTGTATATTAATCTTTTGTGTGAGACTGTGTCAAATGCTTTGCTAAAGTCTAGGTAGGCCATATCCACAACCCCTCCCTGGTCTACTACTTTGGTCACCCAGTCAAATAAATCTATTAGGTTTGTCTGACATGACCTGCTGTGAAACCATGCTGCCTTGGGTCCTGTGCCCCACTGGCCTCTAGGTACTCAACAGTTCTTTCCTTCAGAAGTGAATCCATCATCTCCCCTACCACTGAGGTCACACTAACTGGTCTGCAGTTTCCTGCCTCTGTCCTGCTCCCACTTTTGTGAAGTGGAATCACATTTGCCCTCCTCCAGTCCTCAGGTACCACCCCATCTTCCCATGATTTGTTAAAGAGAGTAGTCAGTGGTGTTACTAGTTCTACTCTTAGTTCTTTTAGAATTCTTGGGTGAATCCCATCAGACCCCATTGCTTTGTCCACCCTCAGTTTCAAGAGTTTTTTCAAAACCCTTTCTTCTGTGAATGGACTGGCATCGACCCCCCCTGTTCAGAGTTTCTCTTGTTTGGTTTAGGTACCTCCCCCTCCTCTTCCGTTGTGAATACTGAGCAGAAATATTCTTTCAGTATCCCTGCTTTTTCACTGTCACCCTCTGCCCAGATTCCCTTCCCTTTATTAAGTCTCTGTATCCCTCCCTTGGTCTTTTTTCACTTCCTAATGTACCTATAAAAGGATTTATCCCCCTTCTTGACAGAGTTGGCTATCTTTTCCTCAGTTTGTGCCGTTGCTATTCTAACTGCCTTCCCTGCCTCCTTCTGCTTTAACTGATAAAGTTCTCTGTCTTGCTCCTTCTGTGTTCCCTTACATTTCCTGAATGCTATCCTTTTCTCCTTAAACTTCCCTTCCACCTCTTTTGAGAACCATAGTAACCACAGTGGAAGGGAAAATGATGGAATCACTTTTGAAAGAAAGAATTATTGAGTATCTAGAGGCCAGCGGGGCACAGAACCCAAAGCAGCATGGATTTACAGCAGGAAGATCATGTCAGACGAATCTAATAGATTTCTTTGACTGGGTGACCAAAGTAATAGACCAGGGAGGGTCTGTGGATATGGCCAACCTAGACTTTAGCAAGGCATCTGACACAGTCCAGCACAAAAGATTAATAATCAAGTTAGCCAGCCTGAGAGTGGGTCCCAGGGTGGTAGCCTGGGTAGCAAACTGGCTGCAAAACAGGACACAGAAGGTAATAGTGAATGGAACACATTCCGAAGAAGGGGGGTCACTAGTGGAGTACCTCAGGGCTCAGCACTGGGTCTTGTCCTTTTTAAAATCTTTATAGGTGACATTGCAGAGGGTCTGGAGGGAAAGGTATGCCTCTTTGCAGATGACACAAAGAACTGTAACAGAGTTGATACACAAGGGGGAGGTAGAAAGGATGAGAAGGAACTTGGCAAGGTTGGAGGAATGGTCAGACATATGGCAACTTAGATTCAGTGCAAAGTAATGCACCTGGGAAACAAAAACCCAGGAGAAGAGTACACGATAGCAGGGGAGGTACTAACGACAACAAAAATGGAAAGGAGCCTGGGGGTAGTCATATCAGATGATCTAAAGGTTGGTAAGCAATGTGAGAAGTCAGTAAGGAGAGCCAGAGGGGATACTGGGATGCATAGGAAGGGGCATCCCAAGTAGAAAAAGGGAAGTGGTTATCCCTCTGTATAGACAGTTGGTGATACCTCATCTGGAGTACTGTGTGCAGTTTTGGAGACCTCATCTACGCAAGGACATAGACAGGATGGAAGCAGTCCGGAGGAGAGCAACTAAAATGGTGCAGGGTCTGCATCAGAAACCATATGAAGAGAGACTGAGAGAGCTTAATATGTATACCCTGATGAAACTAGGGACAGGGGACATAATAGAAACGTTCAAGTACCTGAAGGGAATCAACAAAGTCCAGGAGTGTAGCATCTTTCAGAAAAGAGATGTGTAAGAACAAGGGGCACAATTTAAAAGATAGAGGGACGGCTCTGAGGGTAATGTGAGGAAATTTATTTTCACGGAGAGATGGTGGATGCATGGAACTGCCTTCCTGGGGAGGTTGTTGGGTCTAAAACAGTTGGGGAATTCAAACATGCATGGGACAGACATAAGGCAATTGTAGTGGGGGGTGGCAGGAAGTAGGCTGTTGGTTAACTAGAATCTGCAGCTTATCAAGTAGGTAGGGAAATGGGCAGACTGGGTGGGCCAAGTGGTCCTTATCTGCCGTCAAAGTCTAAGTTTCTATAGTGTTTTTTTCCTTCGTTTTGTTTTCTTGATTTGCTTCACACAAAGGCTTATTGCCTCTGTGATGGCTGTTTTGATTATTCCCCATTGTTCCGCTCCCTCCACCCCTTCTTCTTGCCCATTTGCTAGTGCTTTTCTGAGGCACTCTCTCCTTTTCCCAAAGTCAACCTTCCTAAAGTCCAATGCTCTTGTTTTTTTATGGCTCTGTTTATTGTGAATCACACTGTTTGGTGGTCACTTGTTCCCAGATGGCTACCCACTTCTTAAATTTGAGATCCTTTCTCCTTCCCCATTTGAGAGTACCAGGTCTAAGACTGCTCCCTCTCGAGTGGGTTCCAACACTAGCTGTCTGAGGCATGCCCCATGTACAGCATCAAGAATGACCCTGCTCTTGGATGTGCCTGCAGCAAAGGTACTCCAGTTAACATCTGGCATATTCAGGTCACCCATCAACAATACCTCCCCTTTTTCTGCCATTTTACAAATGCCTTCCATCATTTCCTTGTCCATTTCCTCCCCGAGATGGGGGTCTGTACACAACCCCCATGCGGATTGTGGTGCCATTTCCTGTCTCCAGAGTGACCCATAGTGACTCATCAACTTCCTGTTTACTCTTTAGTTCTGTTGCTTTAATCCCTTCCCTTATATAGAGAGCTACTCCTCCTCCTCCTCTTTTACCCACCCTGTCCCTCCTGTAGACTGTGTATCTCGGTATGTTGACATCCCAGTCATGGTTCTCTGTGTACAATGTTTCAGTGACGGCCACAATATCCAGGCATCCCTCTTCCATCAAGGCCACTAGTTCAGGGAGCTTGTTACACAGACTGCGGACATTGGTACTCATTACCTTTCATTTTTTTTTTTTTTTATGGCTTTACCACTTTTAGCCCCATCCCTGTCCTTACTGCTTTTTTCTGCATTTACCCCTATCCTGCTCCCTAAATTATGCTTGGAGGCTCTCTCTGAGGAACCAGAGAACATGCCAGCACCCAGCATACTAGGCAATGCCGACAGCTAGAAAAGGCAGCTATGGAAAGAAGCAATGCAGTAAAACCCTTGCCATACCCCCAAATGGGAAGGAGGGTGGGATGACATGGTCCGATAAGAGATTCTCCAAGATCTACTGTTATGCTAAGTACGTAACTGTTCTGTCTTCTTCTTCGAGGATCTCTCTCTCTCTCTCTCTCATCAGGCCACACCTTTTACAATGAATCCCAAGCAGTATCAAAAAATGACAGTCTGGGCAGATGGTAGATTCATGTTATACAGCCAGGGCAAATTCTGCTAATCTGCGAGACAATGTTCAGACTGTAATGTTTTGTGATAGTGTGGACAGTGCTCCATGTAGCATCTGTACAAATCTCATCCACAGAAACGTTTCAAAAACGAGCAACAAAAGTGCCATGCCTCTTGTGGAATGACTGCAAACCACTCCTAAAAGTTCCTTACCATATTTCCTATAACAGAACATAGCACAATGTGGCAGCCATTTGGACAGGCACTGTTTAGACATGGGGCACCTTCTTTCTCAGGGGCAAATGAAACAAAAAGCTGAGAGGACCTTCTGCAGTTCTTGGTGCGGTTCACATATCATCTTATAAGTCTACGTACATCCAAAAGTATGGAGTAATGCTTTACCTGGACTGGCACACTCCAGGTACTATACTGGGAGGTGGATGGTTTGATTCAAAGTAAATTCAGACATCACCTTTGGTAAAAACTTAGTATTGGTTCGTAAAGACACCGTCTTTATGGAAAACCAAATAGTGTAGCTCTCTGCAACTAAAAAGAATATTTTCTATGAAAGAAAGTGTAAGCCACAGCTCGCAGCTGGCTCAAAAGGAACCAAAGTAAGCTTCTCCAAAGCAAAATTCAGGTCCCAAGCCAGGACCGGATTTTTAATGGGAGGTTTCATATGCACAGTCTCTCAGAAAAGTACAGGATGCCTCTAATTGGGCAACCGTACATCCATCTACAGGGGCATGAAAAGCAGAAATAGCAGCGCAACGCACCTTGAGTGAGGAATACTGAAGACTGGAGTCTGACAGGGACAACAAGTATTCCAGTACTGCACTGACCAGACCGGTAAATGGATTAAATTGCTTGGAAGTATGTCTGGTGGAGGGTTTTCTGGCAGCCACCAGATCAGTCACTTTAGGTGATACTCCAAATCATGCCACGGCTAGGTCTTCAGAAGCCATGCATGCAGATGCAGGGACTTCAGGTCTGGATGGACCACAGACCCCTAGTCCTGTGACAACAGGCCCTTGCACAGCGACAGAGGTACTGGGTGTTCCACTGACAACTGTTGTAGCAGTGGATACCATATCTGCAGAGGCCATAAAGGAGCAATGAGAATGAGGGTTCCCCCCTCCATCTTCAGTTTGAGTAGTACTCTCTATCAGAGGAAAGGCGTACAGAAACCTCCCTTTTCAAGAGAGGGACAACACGTCTCGCCAAAAAACTCCAGGCCCTACAGCAAGCAAACATGTGGCAGTTTTGCACTGCTAGGGGTGGCAAAAAAGGTCCAACTCTGGGTGACTCCACCTTGCAAAGAAGTCTTCCACTACTGAGGTCAGCAGTTCCCATTCATGTACTCTGGACGGTGACCTGCTTAGCTTGTCTGCTAAGACTTTTTTTGAATAACTGGAAAATGCATGGCTGATAGTTCTAGGCCATGTTCCAGAGCCCAGATGTTCTGAACACCTGGAAGATGCATGGCTGATAGTTCTAGGCCGTGTTCCAGAGCCCAATATCACATTCTCACTGCTTCCTTGCATAAAAAATAGGCCTGAATCTCCCCTTATTTGTTGATGTAATGCATCACACTGACACCATTCATCTGTATTAACAGTGGACCTTGACTCAGATGTTCTTGAAATGCCTGGAGACTGTATAATACCACTCTTGTCTCCAGGACATTTATATGCAGTCTTGTCTCTACCTGGGTCCAAGTACCTTCTTCTGTCTGATGGGGTCCCAGGTGCACTCCCCACCCAAACCCTGAGGCATCCAAGGTGAGAATTTGTGTTGGGGGTTGGAAGCAGTAGTAATGAAACACCCTTCAGTAATTTCTTGCAGTCCATACATCATGTCAGTGCTTTAAGGGAGATGTGACTAGCACCTGTTTGTCTAAGTAGTTACTGAACTTGTCCTACTTAACTATTAAGGTCCACTGTGGGATCTGCATATGCAAGCAGGCCAGTGGCACAATGACAATCGCTGCCACCATAAGTCCCAGAATTTGTATTTATTTTATTTTGATGACCGGGTAGGCCCACTGAGAAAAGCATATCCTTTTTTCAGGGGGCGACGCAGGGAAATACATTTCCGGTATGTACAGTTCAGAACAAGTGTACAGAAGGCATAGCAAAGTCCAAGCTGGGACATACTAACTGTTGTACACCATTAGTGCTTGAGCAATGAGACATTCGGCCCTGTTCAGAGGCATGAAGAACAGCCCCGAGCTGTATCCAAGGCTGCCCCTTGTACAGTCTTTGACAAGTGGTCAGTACTGATTTTGGCAGACTGTGCTGTCACTCCAAGGCCAAATGATTTCCTGGTTCAAGCCAGGCTGTGCAGTAGGTGATCCCTGGAGTGAGCCTTTAACAGCCAATTGTCCAAGGAGGTAAAAAAAACATACAGGCCTTCCCTGTGGAGGGCTGCTGCTACCACTGCCAAGCTTTTGGTAAAGACTTATGGCGCAGAAGATAAACCACAGGGCAATACTTTGAATTGGTAATGGTCCCCTTCCAGCATAAATCTCAGATATTTCCTGTGATACTTTCCAGATTTTATATGAAGGGAAGCATCTCTCATATCTAGGGAGCATACCCAGTCCCCTGTCTGCAACAGGGGAATCAGAGTCTGCGAAGAAACCATATGAAACTTCCTGCACTCTATGCAGAAGTTGAAGTCTCTCAGGTCTAGGACAGGCCTCAGATCCCCTGTCCATTTGAGGACTAGGAAGTATCTGGAGAAGAATGTTTTGAACCTCTGCCTCAGAGGAACAGACTATGGCACATTTTTGGAGTAAGGCCTAAAACTCCTCTCTCAAAAGGGGCATGGGTCCCAGGGGATAGGCTGTGACAGGTGGAGTGGTATCCAGAAGCTCCTGAGCATAACCTTTCACAGCAATGTCCAATACCCATTCATCCATAGTGATCTCTCTCCACTGAGTCAGAAGAAGGGAGCGATAACCCCCCCCCCCAACCACCCCTGTGGTCATGGTGGTCAGGCAATATACTGTTTCAAGTCAGACTGAACCAGTGGGGGCAATTCCACTGGCTCCACCACCTTTAGTTGCTTTTGAATGGGCACCTGGGGGGAAGGGGGGCTGGCAAAGGCTCCAGCACACTTACCTCTGCCTTGTTTTCTGTAGGCCTGTGCCAGCTCTGGCAATAGCAGACAAAACTGAACCCTGCCCCTACCTCTGCCTGGTGTAGGGTACAGGAATTTTACTCATCTAAAGTATCATCCAGGATGACTTAAAGCCTCTTAATGCCTCTTCAGCATCATATCCAAACAGTTTATTGCCTCTAAAAGGGTCATTTAGAAATGATTGCGGGACATCACTGGCAAAACCTGCTACTCTGGGCCAAGAATAGCACCTCAGGCAAATGCTCAATGCAGTTGTTCTTGCAGAGGCATCTGAAACATCACAGGCTGAGAGGATCAAATGTTTACCCACTTCAGCCCCTGCAGTCAGGGTTTTAAGTAACTCATTTTTGGCATTACTTTCAGGTAAGGCCTGTGTTGCTGCCTTGGCACTTCTCCACAGGGCATTTTGCTAGTTAATCATGTGGGCCTGGTAGTCTGCAATATGTAGGTCCAATGAGGCAGAGGTATAAGTGCGTTTTCATGCAACATCCAACCTCCTGGATTCCTTGTCAGGAGGAAGAGAGCTCATGTGTTTCGGTGTAGTGGATCTATCATGGGCTGCCGTGATCAACACAGAATCAGTTTCAGGCCGACTGGCATTGTACAGCTTATTAGATGGTGCAGGGTACATCTTATCAGCCTTTCTAGGTACAGTTGGTATGGCATTTGGTCTACACCAGACTGAATATGTAGCATCCCCCAGAGCTGGGTATAACAGAGGAATGACAATGGATGGCGTTTCTAGCACCTCTAAGAACTGCTTCTTTGTAGAGTCTTCTTCATCCAAAGTAAAGCCCATGGCAGTCTATCTTCTCAATCAGACTGGAAAGAAGAATCCTCTGGGGGTGACTGTGGGGTGTTCACCACAGAGTCCTCACTACAGGAAGATAAGGTGGAGCTGGTGTCGGCTAATACTTATCTTCAGCAAACCCGGACTCCTCCTCATAATCCTCCTCCAGTATGAGATCTGAATTATATTTAACGTAGTCGTCTCCCTCAGTGACGGGAATAGAAGAACACGCCAGTGACACTGGCAACGCTTGAGCAGGTGTCTTTTGCAGTGTACTGGTTTGAGGCATCAAAGGGGTCTGGGAAGACCCCGCGACCTCAGAACAGGCTGCACAGGTAAGCCCCATGGTAAGCATCAAATCATTTCTGAAAATGACACCAGCACCGTTTCTGCACTGATGACTCCTGTATTAGGGGGTCATGACTATTAGAGTCAATAGTGGGTGAAGGCCTGGAGATGATCCGACCATGGCATTTGGTCAATGGTCTTTGGGGAGGTGTGCAGTTGTCACCGCCACAAAGGCAGACGATTATTAGGTAGAAGGATTACTTGATGGCTGCATTGGTGCCCTGGATCTCTTCTGGTAGGCCTTTTCTCTGTCCCTGTGCTTATGTTTGTGGCTTCCCAAGACTTTTCTTTTAATATTGACCACAATTCAGCTGATTGGCAGTGATGGAGAATCAAATGCAGGAAAAGTCTGCGTTGCATGCCCAAAGTTTTCTTAAAAAGGAACTTTTCCAGCACTCTTTTCAGACATCACCTGTTAGGAGAGCTGAAGTCCATACAAGTCTCGAAAGCGTTAATGCTGTGAGAGAGGCCTAAGCAACAGACACATACCTTGTGTGTGTTGCCCTTGTAAATCTTTTCTCCACACTCAATATCGAAATAACTTTGATGGTTCTTTTGGCTGCACAAAGAAGTGTTAAAAAAATCATTAAATTAATAATTATTTAAGGGTTGAAAAATAATAAATGATTGCTATTTAGTTTTTGGCAAAAAGCAGTAAGAGGAATGAGGCAGCTGCTAGAACTCTACTGGGACTAAAGAACTAGACCTCTACTACTGGGATCTTTAACTAGGGTAAAAAAACGACAACAAAAAAAACAAGATTTGGTGTGCTTGTCTGAGTGGCGGGAAGGGAACTGTTATCTGTGCTGTTAGCTAGGTAAAGAGAAGAGCTGTAAATTAGCGGGTGTGGCTTAGGCAACAGAAAGCTAGATATCTGTATTTAAAACTTCCCTAGTAAGCTTTTGGCAGACAGCAGCAAGAGGGAGGTAGATGCTAAAACTCCTCTACTGGGACTATATAGCGTCATCCCCCTTCCCGCCAGTTTCACATTTATAAGCACTGGATTTGACCAACAACAGGAACTTCCTGTTTAGGAGAAGGAAGGAAGTGATTACAGAGGCACAAAAGACTCACCATTCTAGAAGGAAAAGAATAGCTCTCCCTCACCCCCTAGCTGCTGGAGGTCTGCCTCTGAGCAAGTAAGGAGGAGACTACGGAGGAATACAGGAACTTCCTGTCCCAGAACAGGAACGTCAGGAGCTGTAGGGGCAGGGAGGCTGTAGGAAAGTGGTGGTGGTGGGGGGGAGTAAACAGAGACAGGAAAGAGTAAGCACACAAAACAACAGTCAAGGGGCAACAAATAAGACATGATGGGAGTGGTCCAGTGCAGTGGCTGTGGAGCTGCAGTCTTCCAGGAGATGTTCTGGAGGATGTGGTGTTGTCCCATCTGCAGGCACCTCTCTAGGCTGAGGGAGGAGGTTGCTCGTCTCCAGGCTGAGTTGACCAGGATTTGGGGGACCTCTTCCTCTCCCACCCAGGGACCATCAGAGCCAATGCCGCTGCCTCAGAGGTGGCCAAGAAAGAGGAGCGGTTGTACCACGGTGGGCTTAGGGAGGGTAAGGGTGGAGGAACAGTGGCACATCCCTTCAGTTCTACCTCTCCATAATTCTTACACCATTCTGGCAGAGTGTAGTTCCTCTATGGAGGCACCCGCGTGGAGACCAAGAGGATGCTGGGAACCTCCACAAAGGAGACCCACTGGAAGATGGCACATGACCCCACAGAGGAAGGAAACAGCTCCTGGTGGGGGACTAAATTGTTAGGGGAGTAGAACTGGGAGAGGGAGGTAAGGTGCCTGCCTGGCACCACGGCTTGGAGGGCCAGGGAGCGAATCCTCTGGATCACGGGAGCAGCTGCACAGGGGAGGGAGCTGGATGTCACTGTCCAGCTAGGGACAAATGACCTGGCTGGAACGGGCTCAGAGCAGTGCAACAGGAGTTTGTGGAGTTGGGGAGAGGCCTTAGACAAGTAGCACGCACGGTAACCTTCTCGGAGGTGCTGCCTGTCTGTGGCATGGGTGAGGCTAGGGTACTCCGCACCATGGGATTCAATCAATGGTTGAAAAACTGGTGCAGAGTTGAGGGTTTTGGCTTCAATTGGGACTGGGGGTCCCACCAGGAGCAACACAGGCCTATACTGGCGCGATGGTTTGCATCTGTCCAGGAGGGGAACCAGGATCCTAGGGGATAGGTTTAAATGCTTCATTGGCAAGCATTAAACTAGCCAAGGGGGGAGGCACTGAAAAGGAGCACGGAAATCCCAGCCTCCCCCAAAAAAACAGGGTAGTTAGTGAGGTAAACACCAAGATAGAGAAGTCGATGGGGAGAAGGGCAGAGGTAAATGGAGAACTAGGCAAAGGCAGTAAGGACAGGGATGAGGCTAAAAGGGGTAAGGCCATCAAAACATGGAGGGCAATGAGTACCAATGCCCATAGTCTGGGTAACAAGCTCCCTGAACTAGTGGCCTTGATGGAAGAGGGATGCCTGGATATCGCGGCAGTCACAGAAACATGGCACACAGAGAACCATGACTGGGATATCAACATACCAGGTTACACAGTCTATAGAAGGGACAGGGAGGGTAGAAGAGGAAGAGTAGCTCTCTATGTAAGGGAAGAATCAAAGCAATGGAACTAAAAGGTAAGCAGGGAGGAGGTACTGTGGGTCACCATGGAGACAGAAAATGGCTTCACGATCTGCACAGGTGTTGTATACACACCCCCATCCCAAGGGGAGGAAATGGACAAGGAAATGATAGAAGGCATCCTTAGGATGGCAGAAAAAGGGGATATATTGCTGATGGGGGACCAGAATATGCCACATGTTAACTGGGGCACCTTTGCTGCAGACACATCCAAGAGCAGGGTCATTCTTGATGCCCAGCGGGAGGGGGCATGCCTCAGACAGCTAGTGCTGGAACCCACTCGGGAGGAGCAATCTTAGACCTGGTACTCTCAAACAGGGACAGAGAGAGGATCTCAAATTTAAAAGTGAGTAGCCATCTGGGAACAAGTGACCACCAAACAGTGTGGTTCACGATAAACACAGCCATACAGTCAAGCCATACAAAAAAGTGAGAGTACTGGACTTGAGGAGGAATGACTGTCAAAAATGGGAGTGCCTCTCAGAAAAGCACTAGCAAACGGGCAAGAAGGACGGGTGGAGGAACAATGGGGAAAACATCAAAACTGCCATTACAGTGGCAACAAACCTTTGTATGAAGCAAATACACAAATCAAAACAAAGGAAAAAAACACTATGGTTCTGAAAAGAGGAGGCGGGGAAGATTAGGGAGAAAAAGATAGCATTCAATCAAGCAATCAAAACTTTATTTAACCAGGCACAGTCATCATTGAGCAAGCTCATTTTCAAGATGGTCCTGGCAGAAGGGAACAGAGCAAGGTATAATACAATTGGACACTTAGTGCAGGCTGGTACATAAAGTAAAAAAAAAAAAATAGCAACAACATTGGATAATACAGAGTGTGCAGACTGTTAAATTAAATTAAAGGTACACCAATGTCTGGGGTGGATACTAAAGGCAACAGAAGTTACAGGGCATGGTAAGAAGATTATATTAACAATAGAACAAGTAGGCATAACAGACCTACCAGAAGGGTCAACCCTTTGTGGGGAAGGATGGGGCGGGGAAGGGAGGGATTTCAGGAGGAGGATGTCAACACTAGAGGGAGAGATGACATGAACACAGTAAGGCCAGGGAGTAGGAAGAGTATACAGAGGGAGATGTGCAGAGAAGTGCTGGAGTTGTAATTGAGTGCTAAGTAAATGGAGAGCAGGGCAGGGAGTCCAGTAGGAGAATCACCTGTGGCAGGTACATATGACCTTCAGGATGCGTGTGATAGACAGCTTAAAGGTATGGGGACCCGGCAGGGATGAGAACCTTAGTGTCTTTTGCATGTTGTTCCAAAGGGAAGGTAGGGAAAAACTGATAGAAACCTTACCATACTGGGACCTTATTCTTGGCACCTTGAAGGATACAAGGGATGTGCTTGTAGGCCATATATGCTCCTATTCTGTAGTACAAAGAAAGCAGATATAACCTGGTAGCTTATCAGTTAAGGCCCTGTAGAACCACAGGAGGGCATTTTTTTTGCCTCCTCAATGTAAGATGGCCAGGCGAGCTTTTGGTAGAGCAAGCAGTGGTGGGTACGACTGGGCATATCCAGAATAAACCGCCAGGCAAGGTGATAGAGGGTGTCTAATTTATATAATGCCCAATTTGAACAGTGGCTGTAAAGAATGTCTGCATAATTGAGCAGAGGAATAAAAGTTGTAAGGACCAGTGTCTTTCTGGCTTCTAATGTGAGGTGGTGTCTAAAGGTATTCAGGAAGTATAAGTTAACACAGAAGAAGCAGGACAGAGAACTGCACCAGTTAAAGCAGAAGGAAGCGGGATGACAGTCAGAACAGCAAAGGCCCAAACCGAGGAAAAGACAGCCAACTCTGTTAAGAAGAGGGAAAAAACCTTTTGTAGGTACATTAGGGAGTGAAGAAAGACTAAGGGAGGAATAATGAGGCTTAACAAAGGGGAGGGCGACAGTGAAAAAGCAAGGATACTGAATGAATACTTCTGCTCAGTATTCACAAAAGAAGAGGACGGGGAGGTACCTAATTCAAATCAATAGAAACACTCTGGATAGGGGGGTCGATACCAGTCCATTCACAAAAGAAAGGGTTCTGAAAGAACTCCTAAAACTGAAGGTGGACAAAGCAATGGATCCTGATGGGATTCACCCCAGAATTCTAAAAGACCTAAGGAGAGAACTAGTGACACCACTGACTACCCTTTTTAACAAATCATGTAAGGATGGTACAGTACCCAAGAACTGGAGGAGGGCAGATGCGATTCCCCTTCACAAAAGTGGGAGCAAAGCAGAGGCAGGAAACTACAAACCTGTTAATTTGACCTCTGTGGTAGGGAAAATGAAGGAATCACTTCTGAAAGAACGAACTGTCTAGTACCTAGAGGCCAGTGGGGTACAGGACCCATGGCAGCATGGATGCACAGCGGGAAGGTCATGTCAGATGAATGTAATATATTTCTTTGACTGGGTGACCAAAGTATTAGACCAGTGAGGGGCTGTGGACATGGCCTACCTAGACTTTAGCAAGGCATTTGACACAGTCCCACACAAAAAAATAAATTAGCCAACCTGGGAGTGGGTCCCAGGGTGGTAGCCTGGGTAAAACACTGGCTGGACAACAGGACACAGAGGGGAATACTAAACGGAGTCCACTCCTAAGAAAGTGGGGTTACTAGCAGAGTACCACAGGATGTCTTTATAAGTGACATTGTGGAGGGACTGGCAGGAAAAGTATGCCTTTTTTGCAGACAACACAAAGATCTGCAACAGGGCTGATACACAAGGGGTGGGGGTGGAAAGGATGAGAAGAGATTTGGTAAGGTTGGAGGAATGGTGAAAAGTATGGCAGCATAGATTCAATGAAAAGAAATGCAAAGTAAGGCACCTGGGAAACAAAAACCCTGGGGAAGAGCACACAATGGGGGAGGTACCAACAACAACAAAAATAGAAATAGACCTGGGGGTAGTCATATCAGATGACCTAAAGGTAAACAAGCAATGGGAGAAGGCAGTAAGGAGGGCTGGGAGGGTACTGGGATGTACAGGAATAGGCATCACCAGCAGAAAACAGGAAGTTGTTATCCCTCCGTACTGGCAGTTGGTGAGACCCCACTGTGGAGGAGTTGTGAGATAACTGATGACCAGACACCAAACTTCAGATTCAACACACAATCTCTGTGTGATATTTATTCAAAATGCAGAAGATAACCTTCAGCAATGGCATATCCCTTCTTCAATACATCAGTGTGTAGCAACAGACTATGCAAGTCTTTCCTCTACACTTAGCCTGCACCTGACTCACTGATGTCTGATCTACTTATTAGTGGAGATTCAGCCTCCCCTATGCGGGCCTTGTTTGCTTGGGTGGTGGGGGCTCAAATAAAAAAAAAAAAAAAAGCTAAAGACAAAGAACCTCAGTGCAGAAGGAAAGGACAAGGTATGCACCCCTACTTGGTGAACAGAGATTGGAGAATCAAGGAGGTCCCAAAACACGCAACCCGGCATGACTCGAGGTCAATGTGGTAGTGGGAAATAAAGGTGTGTGCTGACCTTCAGGTAGCAGCTCTACAGATGATCTGTACTGAGTTATATCCCTGGAATCAGCCACCTAAGCAGCGGTGTGTCTGGTGGAAAGCGCCCTAATCCCAACAGGAGGCTCCTAACCAGCCAACCTATAGCAGAGATCAATGCAGGATGTGATTCACCTTGCAATCATCTGCTTTGCTGCTATTCTGCCAGGCGTGGCTTCAGCACAGGTGACAAACAGCTGGTGAGTCTGTTCCCAAATTCCAGATGTACACTACACATAATATGAGTATGTTCTCCACAGTATAGAGCTTGCAGTCGGCCTCTAAAGAAAGGTTGGTAAAGTATACTGGTTAATTACCTGGTTACGGTGAAACCGATACCACCTTCAGGAGGAACTTCAGGTTGTAATGAAGGACCACTTTGTCCCTGTGAAAAATCAGATAGAGTCTTCACCAAAAACGCCTGGAGCCCCCCAAACCTTCTGGCAGACATACTGGCCACCAAGATGGCTGTTTTCAACAACAGGTATACTGTAACAATCCACACCTGTGCATCATCTCAAAAGGCTTGCCCATGAGCAAAGCCAGGACCAGCAATAAATCCCATCATGCAGGTGGATCACGCATCACAGGGGACAAGTGGTCAAGACCCCTATAAAAAAGTGCCTGACCACCTTCTCCTGAGCCAACGGCATACCAGCCTGCGCCCAGTAAGCAGAGATAGCGTCCAGGTACACATTAACTGTTGTTGCTCATAGTTTCAGCTAGGAAAGGGATCAAAGGTAGTCCAGGATGCTAGCCACAGGGCAGGCAAGGGATCAAGCTCCTTGCCTTGACATCAAATGGAAAATCTATTCCATTTAAAGGCACAGCACCTGTGAATTGATTCCTTCCTGGAGGCCTCCATGATGCCTTGGAAGAACCTAAGGCTCGGAACTCTAGCCACTCAGGAACCAAGCCATGAGGTGTAGGGACTGAAGGCCCAGGTGCAGGACCGTCCCCCAAGGTCTGGTCAGCAGGTCTCAGCAGAGAAGCAGTCACCACAGAGACCAGCTGCTGAGGCTCAGATCAAGGTAGAGAAACCTCTGTGGTCAGTCTGAAGCTATCAGGATTATCCGGGCCTTGCCCTTCCCGACTTTGACCAGTACTCTGGATTAAGGGGAAGGGAGGAAAAGCATACATGATGCCTAGGATCTAGAGCCTTGCGAAGTCATCATCCAACAGTGTTCCAGACTGTGGGGGGTAGGCACAAAGCATCAGCCTGGCATCCTCCCAGGAAGCAAAAAAGTCCACAGAGGGTGAGCCCCACAGGGAGAACAGGTGGTTCACCACCTCCTGATTCAGAGATTGCTCATGCAACGTTTCTCCTACCTGGCTGTGAGCATCTGCCAGCTGAACATTCTCCCTAGTGACATGACTCATCAGGAGACTGGCGCCCAGGCTACGCACAAAGTTTCAGGTGTGGAGTGACTCCCAACACAAAGAAAGGCAAAGTGTGTTGCCCTGTTCAGGTAAAACATGGTAATGGTGTTGTCCATCTGGACCCAAATGACCTGACCCCTGACAAATGGAGCAAATTCCACTAGAGCAAAGCACGCTGCATGGAGCTCCAGCAGGTTTAAATGGTGACAGGACTCCTTGGATGACGAAAACCCAAGAGTGTGTGGTCTCCCAAGTGTGCTCCCCACCCTTCCACAAATGTGTCCTTTGTCAACATCACGGGCAGCTCTGGGAGGGCAAATGGGATTCCTTCCTCCATGTGTTCCGGGACAAGCCACCACAGGATGGTGTCCCACATCGTCTTGGTCACTGAGACCAAGTGGCCTAGGTACTGGGACCACTGATGCCCAGCTCCCACTGAAGGTGGCACACCCACCAGCAGGCCAAGTGGACCACAATGGTACAGGACACCATGAACCCCCCAAGCAGCCGTAAGAAATCAGAGGCAGGGTGCAAAAGCCCAACCTGAAATGATCAGGCAAAAGAGGTAAAGATCCTGTGCCTGGTCTGCCGTGTGGCAAGCTCTGGCCCACAGGGAGTCTAGTTTTGCCCCAGTGAATTTGATCACCTGCTCTGGTACCAGTTCGGACTTGTTCAGGTTGACCAACAGGCCCAAATCACAGCAGATCTAGACCACCAGGTCTAGGGAACATGCCATGGCCTCTGGATGGATAGACCACCAGTCAGTTGTCCAGGTAGGTAGATATTTTATTTATAAAAGCGCCCATTTCCAGGGACTCTAGGCACTGTACAATAAAAAAAAACATATATATATATATATTTATTTAGCTTTTGTTAACCAGGTAGGTACACTAGACAAGTTATATGCCTACATAGAAACATAGAATTTGATGGCAGATAAGGACCGCTTGGCCCACCCAGTCTGCCCATTTCCCTACCTAATGAATAAGCTGCAGATCCTAGTTAACCAGCAGCCTATTTCTTCCTACCCCCATCCCCTAGAATTGCCTTATGACTGTCCCATGCATGCTTGAATTCCACCACTGCTTTTGACTCCACAACCTCCTCCAGAAGGCCGCTCCATGCATCCAGAACCCTCTCTGTGAAAAAATACTTCCTTAAATTACCTCTGATCCACCCCCCCCCCCTTCTATCTTCAAATTGTGTCCCTTGTTCTTGCACACCTCTTTTTTTGAAAGATGCTAATTTCAGGAACGACCCGGTAGAGTACAACAGGTATTACAGATACATCAGCGCAACACAGCAGGTAAACAAGTACAATTTGTAACTTAATACACCGAGTCACAAAAACAGGCATGTAGTGATCTACTATGACAGGAGTTGGTAGAGTACATAATGATCAAACAGTAGGTAGTATTGAAATATATATATTATATATATATATATATACACATATATACATACATACACACACACACACACACACACACACACACACACACACACATCACTGGAGCAGATTTAAAATTCCTCTGTCCATCCCTTAGGGTACATACATCCTGACCCCTAGCTGCTATAGGTGGGCTGCCACCACTGCCATGCATTTGGTGAAGAGCCTAGGAGCAAACAATCACTCATCCATTGCCTACTGGTACAGTGCCACTCTTCTCCCCCCACCCCCCACTCTGCTGCCAGTCACCTTACAGCCAAGGTATACTCTATCACAAGAATTTCATTTCATGAAATAGATTAACACACAATTTATTTTATGCCCTGGTGTACCATGGGTCCCAACTCCTACTATCTTTTTGGCTCCTCATTTTATTAAAAGTGTTCAGAAACTTACATTGAACCCCATCCCCACCCCCATCCCAATGTCTGGAGCTTACCTCTGACCCTGGTCTGGGGCCCAACGCACGCTACGGCCCCCCTCCCCCCAGCTTTCTTCCACCGGGTCTGAAAGTACAGTAAAAGTTTGTGGCGCTTGAATGGTTGGCGAGTTGCCTTTACTTTTTTGCTCCCTCGCCCCTAATGACAATGCAGCTGCAGGACAGGAAACAAAACAGAGCCCACAGCATCAGTTCTAGTGCCTCAAGTGTTGAGTAGCCAGTGAGACACAAACTTCTACTCTGCACCCCCCAAACAGGACAGCAGTGGGGTGGCCAGCACACATGTGGAGCAGCCAGCTTTTTCTCAGTGCCGCCAGTGAGTCGCTCCCATTCTTTACTACACCCCCTCCCCAACAGTCAAGGGGGCGCACAATCAGCAGTTATCTCTGGCGCTGCAGGAGCACCTCCAACATTGGATCCTGTTCTTACTTGGGACATACATGCTAGCTCTAATAAATATTCGATGACTGACACAGCCGTCCTCTCATGTCCTCAGCTGGCCGTCAACAAATGATGCAAACCACACTTACTGGTTTGCATTTGTCAGCTGGTGACCAGCCAATGAGGTGAGAGGAAGACTGTCAGTCACCAAACATTTACTGGTTGAATGCAAGTTTTTGAACACTAAAATGAGGAGCCAGCAAGATGGCAGGAGTAGGGAGTCAGGACCCACAGTACACTGGGGCATAAAATAAATCACGTGTTAATCTATTTCATGAAATAAAGTTCTTGTGATAAACAGTAGAGTATACTTGGACTGTAAGGCGACTGGCAGCAGAGTGGGGTGGGGGCGCTGAGCCGGTAGGCAATGGATGAGTAATTTTACTGAAATGAAAGAAGGTATAGTCAGAAATGTGTCCAGCAGCCACCCTCTACTGGTAACCGCATGCCGAATCAGGAGTCTGTGACATGTGCATTTCAGAGCTTGACAGGCACCAACTCCCAATTCAAAAAACAGACTGTCAAGCCGATCCTCATTTAACAAATTGCAAGTAGCATACAAATGAGAATTTTAACTAATTATTCCATTAAAAAAAAAAAACACAGAGGCCACTGCTTGATATTTGTGATGTATTCAATCACTAAGAATGTCAGGAAATTGTTTCCCCATCTCCTTTAAGACTACTGGGATTATGAAAGTGGATCAAAGAGAGACAGGGGGAGAGAGAGAGACAGCGTGTGTGTGAGCAAAACTGCACAATTATTACAGCCAGCCCTGCTGGTTAACACTAGGCAACTTATGGCTACCCCCAAGGTCTTCAGCATTCTTAGCTGTTTCAGAAGGCCAATGGTTTGGCATCACTGTTCTAGTGAGTCAGCTAAATTTGCAGGCAACAGGCCCTGCTCCCAAACCTTAGGGGATTTGGGGCTAACTGCAGCCCACAAACCCAGCGTTCCATCCCAGCAGTTTATAAGTAAAATCAACAGTGGGGGATGAGTGGGAGGGCACTACGAAGTGAATGCATGTGGTTTAAAACCTAGACCACTGCTTTAAGCTATACAATACTGGAGGAAATCTGCAGCAATTCATAATGGAGAAACTACTGTAATTTCTGTGAAATGATCAACCAGAACTTAACACCCACAATGCAAAATTCCTGACTGGACATAATTGATATATTTTAAATGGTTAAGTTACATATTCAAGACACCCGCCCCCCTTTTTGATAGCAGTATCACCTAGAGAGACAGATGCAAGTAAACTGCATATACCGGTTTCTATACATGAAATAAATAGCAGGGGTCAAAACTTGTACGTTTCTCAGCTTCTAGCTAGCAGAGCTAGTGACTCGGGAAATTCAGTGGCCCCACAAACTTTTCCAATTGTCCAAACTGTGTACTTACTGAAAGCTTTTCTCTAAGAACATGAAAGGCAGGAGCTAGTAGTGCAATCCTTGTTTATAAATCACAAATTAATTTTTTTAACAAATACAGTTCGATACTGTAGGTGATTCAAATAAAGTAACGGTCATAAAGCCAGTTACTGGTACGCACACCCTTAAAAACCTACCATATTAACTGGTAGTTTAACATATGGTTTTCAGTAACTACTGCATTATCACTAGCCGTCTTGTTTGTCTAGGCCTTCAGATTTTTGCGTCCTCCATATCGAAGTGGTGGAGTACCTGTCTGTTCCCAACAGCACCGTTCTGTTTCTGATGAATCATGTAGCAATGCTGGTTTTGTAATGTTTCTGCATTTTTAGCTATACAGCTCAAACCTGTGTTTTTAGAAATGACTGCAGGAGAGACACTCACTGGTCAAGCGGAGAACTATCAAAGAACATGCTGCAGTTTCCAACATGGCACCAAGAGTCATTTATGAATGGAAACGTTTGACTGCCTCTCTAATGATGATTCTGAAAATGGCAGGCTCCCCACGCTGGAGTGCTGGTCTGCTGATCCCAAAATGACAGCATCAGAGCACATGTACAGATCTCAATGGGATAAGCGAGTGGGTCATTCCCTTAGGAGTACTGCCAAGAGCTCTAGCTATTACTGGCAAAGCAAAACTATAAGGGAAGCTCACAGTGGTGACATACAGCACCATTTGATGCAATAAAGATCAAAAGATGCCAAGAAAAATAAATAGGTAGAAAAAAAAAAAAATTTGCAAAAGGGGTGCTGCTAACTTAGAAGCTCTGAAGCAGCTAACCCGCATGAACTGTGTCAACACTTCAGTCTGTTGTCTGGGAAACATGAGTTCCAGAGCAGATTCAAGCTCCCAGGCAGACGACTTGTGAATGCTGACCATGTTATGGAGCACACCTCTGCAGGCGCAGTAGGGAGTGCATTCGTCCCCTAGTACACAAGTGTCCCATGCCAGCCAACCACTGATCACTGGTGTTACCTGTGGAAGCAACAGCCCACCCTTTCTCCTGGAGACAGGCTCTGTTCTGAAGGGACCCCTTCCTCAGGAGATGATGGGTGTTGAGACAGGTTAAAAAAAAAAAAAACTCAGAGTGGGACACTTATAAATAAAATACTGAAATTTCACAACAAATGTATTTAAAGTTCACTGACTTATAAGTTGAAAAGTAATTCACCTGATAACCTTCAAATATAGACAAACAACCCTGTATGTTGCTTAGCATTCAATTCTCCAAGTGAAACCATGAACTATTACAGGATAATTGCACCCCCCCCCCCAAAACTCAGATTTTTTTTTTTGTATTTGTTTTGTTTTTTGTTTAACCAATTTCCGTTATGCAGAGCAGCTCAGCCAAGTGCTGTTTTTTCAATGGAGGTTTGCATCCACCCAGTCAGACAGCTGGATGGACACAAGCACTGGGAGGTCAAGTCACTTGCACAGAGTTAACAACTCCATGGCTGTGCTGCGATATGAACACTGGATTCTTCTGGTTCATAGCTTACTGTCCTACCCTGCCTAATCCATCAACCGGACATGGGCACTTTACACCAAGAAGCCTGTGCAACAGATCCTTCTGAGGATCAAATCATTATGGGCATCACAGTGAGGTAGATTATGTGCCTCTCCAAACCTCACACGTACACACTAAAACCTCAAACTCTGTGCAGTGCATCATGGGCATGCAAATCCTTGCAAGTGAGGTGGTGTTGTATATAATGAGTCTTTTTTTTTTTTAACTCGGCTTTATCAAGGTACAGAACAATACAGGAGATGCAACGTATGGTACAATGCTTGTCACATTATACAGTTGTTATCCTCCCACACCAACTGACTGTATCTAAAGTCCATTTACTGCTTCTAGCATGGGTCTTCTGAAGGAAAAAAAAACAAAAAAAAAAACAGGCAATACCTTGAGGTACCTCTAGATGCCCAGCTAGGGGACAGAGTTCCTTTAGCTGTGAAATGAGAACCAGAACAAGAGGAAGCCAGACCAAACCATTTAGAACGAGAAGCGGTATCTGGAACTAAACACAAAACTAGAAGTGTGCAGTCCTGTATACACAACCCTTAACCTATGTATGTCAATCTGGATTATCGTGGGCTGAGGCCTCCCCCTCACCAATCATCTCAGCCCACCATGAGTGATTTTTAATGGATTTTAACATAAATGAGAGCCAAGGTAAATAGTAGCTTTACAGTGGGGGAGCCTTATTACACAAAGCCTCCTAGCAAGGTAGTTCAACGTCAAAGGTAGCTTAGCAAGATTCTCTAAGCACAGGATGAGGATTTAAGTATTTACACATTCTGGACAGTAAACACACACTGAGCAGCTTGTTTCCAGGTAGTACCCATGTTCTTGGGCCATCTGTCAGGATACCAACGTCATTTCCGCATTACTACACACAGAGATGCAAAGGAGCATGCCAGACAAAAGCGTAATATAAAGAAGAAAAGTGAACATCGTAATTATTAAACTTTCCACAACCATATTACAAAGTTCTCAAACATGAACCATTCCACTGTGGGCACCGATCCTTAAAATAATGGAACACTAGAAATGATAGGTGTGTGTGTGTGGAGGGAGTCCACCGTGAGATCTGCACTCATCTCCAGCCATCCTGGCAGCTGTGCCATTCAACGTTATGGGAACCAGTTAAATCCCATGTTTTATGGTAAGAGGTAACAGTACATTTTATGGACTTTAGTCACTACAGAGATGGCAATGTGTTGGAGGAAGGAGAAATGACTGGATGCCTCATCAACTTCTGGAGACGCATTCAAAGAAACCATTAACATTTCTGCAGCTCTGAAATAGCGGAGTAGAAATGGGCAGGGAGGGGCAGAACAGCATCTTCACGTGGGCAAACCGACAGATATCAGCATACCTCTTAACTGTCCCACATTACAAGAACAGTTCCTTGTTTCACCTCACTGACGGGTTACCATCCCACATTCTGCAGTAAGACTTTAAAACAGAAATCCAAAGAATTAATGTGAAAAACGCACTGCTCAATGCACAGCAAACTTTATGAACATGAACGCAGACGTTCCTTTAGTGTTCTGTGCCTCTAACTCAGATGTGATGAAGTGTCCCACATGCTGCCACCTCAGTCAGAGATGACAGACACCAGGGAGCTGTCACTGGAACAAGGCAGTGGTGATAGGGGGCGGGGGGGTGCCCCACTGGATACCAGCAATAGTTTCTGTACAGGGTACAGGTGCCACTACACATTACGGCCTGAGACCTCGCTGGCATGACAGGGAGTTGGGGGCAGGTGGCAGCAGTACAGCCATCCCACCGTCAGTGGGATGGGGGCACAGGCTTGGCACCCAGTTAAGACATTTTCTGTGGCAGTAAATAGCGCTGCTTTGGGTGCCCTTCACCGTGGTCACGAACCTTTGAACATGCCGCTGCACCTGCATGCAGGAGGAGAAACTCCCAATTGGTTGAGCGCAGCATTATGGCAGCACCTGGGTACTAACGGATTTAGTGCACACTACAGAGACCTCTGAATATAGCCCCCACACAGCACCCGCTACAAACCCAGACAGCGCCGGTGCTAACCTTTGAATATTTGGCCCAAGGTGCAAACTTCCCAGCCATAGGGACTGAGCCAAGCAACATGACTAGTGTATCAGGTATACCGAGGATCAACCTTTCTTTTAAAAAACAATCTTGCAGCATGTGGAGACTGTTGCAGAGGTGTTACTGGTAATGTCACTGTCATGCACAAATAGCACAGCATCGAGGAAAGAAGCATGCTAACCGAGTTGTAGACTTTGGCCAGCCAGCACTACCGCTCAGAATGCCGACAACCCAGGTTTGGGAACGGGCCCAGGGAGTCGGAGGGCCATCCAGGGGAGGAGGATTGAGTCCCAGGATTGCTCGCCTTCTCCGGGGGTTTGAGGCTTGGTGCTCGGCTGACCTCAGGTGGAAGCCTGATGTACAGCAAGCCCAGCCACAGAGGGGGCCTGTGTGACGGACGTTGGCACTTGTGCCTTGACATCAGGGCATACGTACATCACGCAAGAGAACACAGGAAAATGGCTCGCTGTGCTTCTGGTAGATGGAGCTCCAAGCACAGATCCCCAATGCCCCTGCCTGTTCTGGACTGGTGTCCTGACGACACTAAGGAACTCTAGGTGCATGGGCCCCCACCTCGTCCCCGCCTGAGGGACAAACCAAGGCTACATGGGGGCCCAACCACTTTGGGCTCCAGGTAAGAGGGCAGGGACAGATGCCATAGGTGACTCCCGAAGGGTGTGGAGTACAACAAGTGGGGCGGGGAGTATAAACAGCCAGTAAAAAAAAAAAAAAAAAAAAAAAAATAAGAAATAAGATCTGGTGGGGGATCTCTCCCACTCCCACGAACGTCGATGGTGGGACTTACCTCTTGGATCTTTCTTCTTGGACCGACTGGTATGTCCCAATGGCCCTTCTCCCTTAGTGGAGAGGGACTGACAAAGCTCCTTAAAAGAAGCTGTGTAGGAGGAGCCCAAGGAGAGTGGGATAAATGCCACGGCCGAGGAGGAAGAAGATGCAGCCTGGGCTGCCTCCTCGAGGGCAATCAACTGCTCCAGCTGCTCCGTGGAGCCCACCACCGGACACCGCCCAACGGGCCTCCTTAGACTTCACCGGCGGGTACCGTTTTTCAGGGCACCCGAGTTGTAATCTGGTAGCGCGGTCCTCTAAGACTGAAGCCGAAAAGGACTTGCACAAGTCGCAGGCCTGAGAATCGTGGCCAAACCCCAGGCAGTAAACGCACGTGGAGTGCGGATCAGTCCGGGACATCTTCTGCCCACAAGGGCACCGACGGAATCTGGGAGTCAATCTGTCCATTGCAGCCGCGAGGGAAGATGAAGACCTCAGTCTTGTAAATTTTAAAATTAGTTTCGGAAAACCCGAAGAGTTTGGATCCAGGCCTAAAACGCAGAGCGCTAAGGAGGGAACCTGAGCTTCCAAGCGATAAGGAAGATCTGGCGTCATTGAACGGAGCCAAGGGTTTTAACACCCGGGTGGGCGGGAGGAGCCAGCTTGAAGACCTTCCGGCAAGATTCAAAGTGGCAGGGAACCTGCCAGACAGTGTGGATTGAACAACATATCCACATCCCTAGAAACACTTTCACCTTCCTTAGCATGCCTTTGTCCACAGACTGATGGACTAAAAGCCTGGGGCAATAAACATGGCACTGGATCCTGACAGATATTCGAACAGGTGCAGTTTTTTAAGCTAAACTTTCAATTTCATCATGCACCGATGTACCTTGATGCAGATCAACACAAAAACCATTCACCAGACATAGTATTAATTTTCTAGCTAATGGGAAAACTGCCTGCTTTCTATCTCTGGCAAACAAAGTCTGGTTATACGCTGCTCTCTTGTTCACAGCTGTTACATGATTTAGGACTACACAACTGGGTTCTATTACGAGGGCCTTCCCCTCCCAATAAGCAAGACAAGGAAGAGGGTAAATCTGGACTTCTGGGTCAGAACTACACCATCAAACCCACACTTTCAGTCCATGAGGGACAGAGGAATCTCTGTACGTGAATATTCAAACTAAAACAAAATGCATCATCAACTAGGGTGTTTTAGGTTCTCTAAGGATGGCAAATGAGGAAAAAAAAAAATCAGCTAAATGAAAAAAGAGGATTGGTATTTTACTACATTATATTAGCATCAATGTTTGTATTTTGAGAATTTTTAAGACCTTAAACATCTAACAACATTAATCTTTCGACCCATTATGTTTAGAGCAAATGCTAGTTAAATGTAACGTATTCTGGAGTTTTAGCCACTTCCTGTGACTTTTACACTTTAAGCACCTATTCTTCAGTTTCAACCACCTCGGTAACTGTCCCTAACGGACCGAGCACTCTATTTTTTGTTTTGTTTGATTTGATTTGTTTTAATTAAACACTTCCTGGAAAAACAGGCAAAAATGTACTGTTGTACCTGGAAGGGAAATTACATTTTAAAGTAATGTACGAGGACCCCTCCCCCAATCTCAAACTTAAGACAGCTGATGTTGATGACAGTCATTCTGGCTACTTTTCAGAATTTTAGTGCAAGTCAGTATTTTCTGCAGAAGGGATCATAGTTTGAGCAGACAAGGTGGCCACCTGATCCCTTCAACTTCCCAATTGCTTCCGACACGCCCCCCGCGCTCCAGTACATAATGATGTGTGACCTGGGAGAGCAGGGGGGGGGGAGGAGGAAGGGGCAGTGCACCCCATTAAGTCCATGGGGCTCCATTTCAATGGCTATTTTTTTTTTTTTTTTTAATACAAAATAATGGCCAATTGGAGATTAATGAAGGCCACTACTCAACTTAGTAAGAGCCATGTTAGTCAACCCATGTCGTTCATTAATCTCCAACTGGGATATGTCAGCTATCAGGAAATGTAAGGGATCAGCTGGCCACAAGGAATCCCTTCCACAGAAATACTGACCGATAATAAAATTCTGAAAATGTAGCTGAAATGACTATCGCCAGCATCAGCTACCTTAATATGTCATTAGTGGCTTTCGTACATAAAGTTGGAAAATCTCTTTAAAAAGTTGTTCTCTATCAAACTGTAAATGCCCCACAGAATATGTTTATGAAACTAAATTTTTAAATGGTTACTTATTTTTAAAGAGCAGGTTCCTTGTGTTTAAGTTCTCTCTTCCCCAAACATATGCGGCAGCTTACCTGCCCCTTAATTGATTTGTGCATAAAGTTTCATTTTTGTCTTGCTGTGTTTATAGAAAAAAAAACACTTGTAAAAATCCTCCATGGAGCCGACAGCCAGAACGCTCCTACTTCCATACATGGAGACATGCCCCATTGCTAGCACATTTCATGATTTGCTAGTTGAGCGGTGACCCTCCTTTGTCAAAATCGGCACTTAAAAGTATATAAAAAAGCCTGTAAAAACTGCCTCCATTATAGTCTATAGAGCGTGCCCCAGGCTGTACTTGTACTGACATCACGAAACATGCTAGCGTGAGGGCGCGTCTCCACATATGGAAGTAGGAGCGTTTTGGCTGCCAGCTCCACAGAGGATTTTTACATGCGTTTTTTCTATAAACACAGTAAGTCAAAAATGAAACTTCATGCACAAATAGATTAAGAGGCAGGTAAGCTGCCATATATGTTGGTGGGAGACTACAAACCTGCTCTTTAAAAGATAGGTTCCGTCCAAGATGGTAGGTTTTGCTTTTTTACATAAAAATCCCGTACCTTATGCTGGCGATAGACTCAGCAGACAGAAGAGGACGTTTTTCTTGTAATCCGTTTAGAGAATGAAGGGATCGAAAACTGGGCAGAGCAGCCGATCCCTTCAAGTTCCCGGGCCACCAGCTCCGCTCCCGCACTCAGACATTTTGTGACGTCTAACCAGGGAGAGCATGGGGGAGTGCCCCATACAAGTCTATGGGGGCAGTTTTTGAAAGCTGTTTTATATATATTTAGGTAACTTTTGACTAAAATGAAAGTCACCACTCAACTAATAGGGCCCCTATTAGTTGAGAGGTGGCTTTCATTTTTGTCAGGTTACTTAACTGTATGTAAAACAACCTCCACAGACTTGTATAGCACATGCCCCAGTGCTCTCCCTGGTTAGACGTCACAAAACATCTGCGTGAGGGGGCAGAGCTGGCGGCCAGAGAACTTGAAGGGATCAGCTGACTGGCCCAATTTTCAACCCCCTCATTCTCTAAACGGAATACAAGAAAAATGTTGTCTTCTGCCTGTCAAGTTTATCGACAGCACAAGGTAGGGGGCTTTTATATAAAAAAAAAAGAGGCAAAACCTGCCATCTTGGACCTGTCCTTTAAGATAGTAGTGCAATTAACCCTAAGGGGAAAAAAGCAGTCTTGTTTTTGTTCTGTAGGATCCTCCAACTAAGCCAATGTTTCAGTATTTGTTTCATAATGGTTTACATTGTTTTTTCTTCAGAGACAAAAAAAACAACCTTATCTTTCTGCGCCCCCCCCCCAAATCCCACCCCTTGGTTGCTTGACATCAGTTTCTCATGTTCTACAACAGACCACACATCAATGTAGAAGTTTTTGTTTTTTTTTTTTTGTTTTTTTTTTTTAAATACGTCTTCACAATCGAGCACCATCCCAGCTGGCTTACAAATGCCCTGGCAGGCATGGGTCAAGACACAAAAGAATGAAATATAATGCACAGCACTGGAAGCATCTGAAAAAGCTAATTAAACAGACGTGCTCATTTCTGTCGTTTCTGTTAGCAGCAACAGTTTTGAAAAATGTACCAATTGCACAATGGCTTTATGGCAATTTAGGGAGAGGGAGCTGTACTTGGAAGGAAAAAGGTTAAACTTAATAGCACAACAATGTTATGTGTGCTAGACTTTAGATCACACAAATACTACCATTTTGTAACTGCTACATAAGCTCTGCCTCAGGTCATCTCCAAAGATGTGCCTCCGTAGTTGTTCCTTCCACACAAGTTCTGTGTGTTCAGCTCAGGGCTGTGCGTGTTAGATGACATATTTAAAAGGAGGTCGAGCTTTAAATAAATATTTTACATGCCAGGCCAGAGCTATGTTTCAGTCAATGGAAACAGACTCACTGGGCCATTTATTTTCAGGTGTAAAACCTCTTGATGTTAAAAAAAAAAAAAAAATTCTAAAAATGAATGCATTTCAGAAGTAGAACAGTGCAAGAAGCCACAAAGTGCTAAGTATTGTTTACCTGTCAGTTGACATTGATTAATCTTGTGTTCCGTGAGATCGCTCAGTGACTCGAACACCTGGAGGCAGCTGTCACAGCTGTGCAGAGCTTCTTCCTCTAACTCCTCCCCCTCTTCCGGCCTCTTCTTACGATCCACTACCTTCCCATCTTCTGTTTTCGCTTCTGGTTTACAGCTTGGATCTGAAAGAATACCACAAATGTTGCCACCAGTGTCTGGAATACAGATGCTGTTCACTCCAAGCAGCCTGGTGATTATTGAATGAATACAGAGCAGTACAGTGAGCTCTCTGAACCTTCAAACCAGGAAGCTCCCAAAAACCAAAACACACACACACACACACACACACACACACACACACACACACACACACACACACACACACTTACTTAGCATGTCTCCTGCTTTCAACTTGGGAACTGCAGCACCCCCCACAAAATACATCTAGATCTGAAAGTTCTAGGGTTGAAAAAGATTTTCAATGTGTCACTGTGGAAAACACAACAATGATGTAATGTACTGCTACAGACAGCCAATTTCAGTCAACATGGCAGGCATTTTATGATCAACAACTTGTAAACTCGTACAGATTTAAAAAAAATAAAGCTACTGCAACTAAAAAAATACTAATTGACACCCGATAGTTCAGAATACGTGATCTTTGCCTGGTTCATTTTTATGCATTTTAGGTTCTTTTAATCCTGTGAGAAGGTTCCCTTTTTCTGTTTTCTTAATATTATCTGTTTATTACCAATGTGCTTGTCTTCAGCTGGTACTTTGCCTCCAGCTCCTAGCTAGGGTTTTTCCTGGTGGGATCGGTGCTTCACTGACCACAGTGCATTGCCACATTGGCTTCAGCAGGGGGGGATCCCACTTCCACCCACATCCCCTTATGGCATATTACAGGCGACCAGGATCGCCACAATATGGTCCTTGGGGGCCTGTTATTTTGGAGTGCCCAGAGCACATGGGCAGTGACAGACCCCCAATTTTTCACTGCCCACCTCCCTGAACATCAGCACATACACTCACGATGATCTTCAAGGGGGATGCCAGGTAGTGTGTGGTCACCCACACTGCCAACAGACAATGTGAACGCAGGGGCTGCAAAACAGTCTGAGTAGGCTTGACTCCACTTATTGTAAGTTAGCCAGATACATTCTGCAAACCCCAGGAACACATCACTCTGAGCTTCTGAGCTCATTAAAATGGATGCCGTTAGAACAGGTGCGACAGTTGCATATAGCAGGGTCTGTGGACTAATAGGTAGCACACTCTCCTCTGGGGCTGGAAGATCAGATGGCCATGGATTCTAACTCCACATCAGGCACCTGGGGTTATACCCATAAACTGACACTGTAGTGCTGTACAAGGGGGTGGCTGCACAACTTGGGTGCTGTGCTTTGGATGACACAAACCGAGATCCCTTCTGCCCATCTCTGGACACTGTCCAGGTGGAAGTGAAAGATCTCATGGCACTTACTGATAAAGAGTAGGGGAATTCTTTATTAAACATATCAGAAAATGTACAACAAAACATCAAAAATACAGCAAATAAAAAGGAAAAACAATAACCTTATACACAATACAAAAAAAACCAAAAACAGGAAATTCGGGGAAAGAAAGGAAAAAGGAATACTGAAACAGTCAGAGAAAAGTTAACACAACCAACCCTGGTTTACTCACCCTACTCCCTAACCACAAAACACCCTCCCATAATTCCAGGAATCCTGACCTAGGCAAAGATCTATATTCCGTGTCCATTTTACAACACTAAGTTCATTATGACTCTCTTCATATGAACACTGAAACCATGATGACAGATAAGGACCTCTTGGCCCACCTAGTCTGCCCATTCCCCCCCACCTACAGTATCACCGCAGATCCTGCTTTATCTCAGGCCCATTCCCACCCCCCAACCCCCAACTTACCCCTAAGATTCTCTTATGCCTATCCCATGCATTCTTGAACCTCACTACCTACACTGGAAGGCTGTTCCAGGAATCCACCACTCCTGTGAAGAAGTACTTCCCAGCATCTCTGCAAAATCTACCCCTTCCAACTTCATAGCATCTTCTCCTGTTCTTAAGTACCTTTTTTCTGAAAAATGCTTCCTTCCAGTAACTTGTTTACCCCCATGAGGTATTTAAAGGTCTCTGTCACATCCTCCGCCCCCTCTCTTATATTTAGGTTCTTTAATCTCTTCTTGTAGGGCTTTTGATGCAGACCCTGCACCAGTTTAGTTGCCCTCCTCTGGGCCGCCTCCACTCTATGTCCTTCCAGAGATGCGGTCTCCAGAACTGGACACAGTACTCTTGGTGGGGTCTTAGCAGCGTTCTATACAGGAAACAACTCCCTCCTTCTGCTGGTGATGCCCCTCGCAATGCACCCCAGCATCCCAATAGCCCTCACAACTACCTTGTCACACTTCCTGGCCATCTTTAGCTCATCCAATATGATCACCCCCAGGTCTCTCTCCTGCTTAGTGGTCATCAGTACCACCCCCAACCCCATTTTGTACTCCACCTCTGGGTTTCTGTGCCTCAAGTGTATTATTTTACACTTTTTCACATGGAAACCCAACTGCCATACCTTTGACCACTCAAGTTCTCTCAGGTCACTGCTCATCCTCCCCCCGGAGTGTCCACCCTACTGCAGAGTTTAGTGTCATGCACAAAGATGCAGACCAGCCCTATCAAGTTTACTTTCTTTTGCTGTAAAACACACTGGCAGTGAACCTGCTATATAGCCCAGTTTGTGCAGGCCAGTAAAACATACCACATACTCTTATGCTATGTTAAAGCAGCACAGGAGAGCTGACCATATAATTATGATGCATATGCTGTGGATGATTATCAAGGGTTCTCTCCTTCCATTCCCCAACAGGGCCCAAAAATTCCTAATGTATAACTGACAACCAAAAAATAAATGGGGCACTGTTTCAAGTCGAGCACATTCTGGGCATTGACAGAATCTCTCCGTGATACTTTTATGCTTTAAATTACATTCTACAAGTTTCCATGAGCACACAACCACATGACATCCCACATTGTGTGAAGAATTCTTTCATCTACAAGCTGTGTGGTTATCATCTGTGATGAAACTGGGAATGAAGGCACATATTCGGGTCCCCCAAAAAAAAAAACATTACTCTGAATATTATAGAGAATAATGCCTATGCAGATGTAGATATATGAGGATTTTCACACCCTCAGTGCGTGATAATCCATAAACCCTGAGAGCAAAGCTTGAGGGGTTTATGAGTTTATCACACACAGGGTGTGTGAAAAATCCTCATAACACAAACCTTGCACAGGCATTAATGTTTTAATAGCTAGTGCAAGGTTTCGAGAGTGTGTATGGAGCCAGTGTATTTTTCATGGTTGACAGCAGTGACAGTGCGAGGACGAATTGACAGCACTGTCCTGAAATATTTCCCAGCTTGCTCGACTTCCCGGGTAACTCCAAACATATACCTTTTGCATTCTGTGCTTATGTTCGGGTCAAGTTTGTCAGGTCTGCCCAGGACCAGCCATCTTCTCACTGACAGAAGCCACTGGGTTTAACATCCTCAGCCTCCCTGATACCTAAACACAGTTTTTATGGGGCGCACTGCTCCCGAAACCCTCCTGTGGAAGTGTAATAGAAAGGGAGAGGTGCTGAATAATATAAATAAGCACCTTAAAGTGATGAGTTTTATACGTTAGTACATTTTTTAATTTTTTTATTTTGCCGAAACCAGGAAGCATTTTAAGACCACCGCGTCGATCGGAGCCTAAGGTTGTCGGGAACGTTCAGAGCGATGATGTAATCTTAGCGAGACATCTCTTCCCTAGTACTCAGTACCTATGGAGCCTTATATATTGTATGTAATGTCAGCACTGTGTGTGTACCTTGTCATCTTTATTATGTAACTTGCAAATTAGACTAGATATCCTTTAAAGTCTCTATATAAATGAACCTTTTTATTAATTTATGTTTTGAAACCATTTACAAAATAAAATTGTATCGAAAAATAGGCAGACACCAGAGCCATAACAATCACCAAATTTCATGGCAGGATAAGAGTTACATTATTCTTACTGTTACCTCTACGAGGGCTTCGAAAATAATAACCCGAAGGCAATACATTGTATGAGTTAGTATTATAGCCATTGCGCAAGTACATTTAGCAGAAAGGTGGAACAGGATTAATGAACCAGGCTATAAAAGCCTATTCTTTATATAGCAAAACTGGTAAAGCACAATTTAAGACCTCCACGAGCAAATACAGCAGAGCACAGTTCCCCTGGGCACATATCAGTATCTAAACCAGAGGAAAATTGTGCATAAAAAAATACTTGTCCTCTCCATCTGGATAGGCAGACTTAAGTATATCTACCAACTTTAACTAGGTAGACCCCCACCCAGTGCGAAATGTGGAGAAGGGTAGCTAACAATGAGGAGTGCAGCAAGTCCAAGGCACACGTCATTTAAAGTAGGAGGTCAGCCGTGCCATGTACCGTCCCAACCAATTAGGCATCCCAGAATATTGTGGTATGACCATACGCGCAAAACAAAATAAAAAAAAAATGTAATAAGCTGCTCACTCACTATCATCCCAAGTTCCAATATAAGGAGTAAACCAAAATCAAGTATAAAGCACCCCATCCTCCATTCAAGAAAATATATACATGCACAACATTAAAAGGGAGAAACACTGGCTAACATATTGCAACTGTAAATAGGAAAAGCCGACCATCTGAACTTTTAATAACTTCACATTATTAAAGTCCACTAATAAGCAGTCAGAGGATATAGTCCTGAATTAGAAAAATATGGATCACAGTCCCAACAAAAGTGTATAGACAGGATCCAGATCGGGAAAGTTACATTGGACCCACCTGGAACAACACACCAAGGGGTGAAAAAATGGGGAATACTAACTCACAGCTCGGAAACCAAACTCAGTCCTCCTCCGAGGATAAGTGTCCTTGCCTTTCTGATTCACCCCTCTGTGCCAACAATTTAGTGACACAATCGCAGCTGCTTTTGGGTCCGTGAAGGAGTACATTTTATTTTGCAGTGCAACGTGTACCAAACAGGGAAACTCAACCTATACTGCACTCCTACCTCCTGTAGTGACTCCCTCGAAGGCTGTGTGTCTTCTCCGGCCTCCGGGTCTCAAAGGAGTAGTCCAGGAAGAAAAGGAGCAGATTTTCATGCATGTGAATTGGTCCGTGGTCGCTTTCAAAATGTTGTCCCTCATTGCCGATGACTGTGCGACCATAAGAATGGTACGGGGACCTTCAGCAGTAGTGTGAGCAAGTCATGGAGAAATCTGGTATGCTCTTATGAATAGCGGAGCAAATCCAAGACCGAGCACTTCTGGCACCCAGTGTTCAAGAAACTTAAGTAGGTCGTCCCCTTCGGTTCCTTCTGGTGTACCGAGAAGACTGATATTAGAAGATCGGAGTACATTTTCCAACTGTTCTATCCTCGCTCAGAGTCCCCTTCTCCTTAATAGAAGCAGCCACTGCCAAAAGGGTTTTCCAAGCTATTTTGTTGGACCCTTACATCGTCAGACCCAAAACCTCCATGGTAGCCTCTACCTTAACCAGCCACTCAGATAAGAGTCTACTTTTTATCAAGGGAACAAATAGATTGAGTCGGTGCGTTAATGGCTGCCTGCAGGGACTCCGCATGGCAGGCGAATCTCCAGTTGTAGATGGCGGCATTACAGGCCCCAATGCATTTGACAGCCCCATTCCCATCTGGTCGTGTTTTTCGTGATCATCCCTTAGCCTATGTTGACAACACTCTGACAAAGAAAATGAAGTAAGCTAGCATACTAAGCAGGATTAACTACAAAACTCACTCAAAGGATGATTTTAAGCACAAAATACAGTAAATGTGCAAAGAGCTAGTGCCTCTTCCATATTAGGCTGTTAGCTCCGCCCCTATAAATGAGCCTTTTTAACAGAGTTAAGATGGCTGCCCCATACTAGTCAAAAAAATAAAATTAAAAAATACAATTTAGTCTCCAAATGAACAGGAGGAGGGAAAACATAACTCAATAACAACAAAAAAAATTACAAAGGGCTCAAAATGTTTTGACCATATAAATTATATTTCTCTTGGATATAGATCATCTGTTCCAGATAGTGACCAAATGATCTGCCACACCCAATTTTCTAGTCAATTTTTTGAGGAGATATCATTTGTTCTAAAAGTAATCCCCAGGATCAGTAAGTTCGGTATTAGATAGTGACATACCATCTGATACAATATCCCTCGATTTTAGCAAGGCCTTCCACGTTGTCCCACACAGTAAACTCATTGCTAAATTAAATCATATATGGTTTTGATGCAAACATTGTTAACTGGATCACCAATGGCAGGAGGATATAACACAAGTAGTACTAAATGGACATGTATCAAAATCAGCAAAGATTACTAGTGGAGTACCTCAGGTTTAATACTGGGCCCAATATTGTGTAGTATCTTCATATCTGAGATTGGTTCTTCACTCTTAAACAATTTCAGTATATTTGCGTATGATACTAAACTGGGTGGAAAAGTGGACACTGAAGGGAAACAACAGACGCTGCAGTCTGATATCTAAATTGGAAGCATGGGCACTGGAATGGGGACGACATTTAATTTGACCTAATGTAATGCACTCTGGGAAACAATCAGAGGTACAGGTACTATTTACAGAACCATCAACTTATAGCTCATGGTGAAAAGGACTTGGGAAGAACTACCTCCAATGATTTAAAACTTAAAACTCACTGTGACATTCTCAAAAAAAAAAAAAAAAAAAAAAATTCAACCTACTTGATAAACTCAGTAAACAAATATTTTATAAATAAGACAGGTAATACAATATTGCCCTTATATCACAGCTATATCCAGCCACATATTAACAATTGCTGACAATTTTGGGGTAGATAATTGGGGAGCTTAAACTAGACAGAATACAGGAAAGAGTCACAGAAGCAGTTAAGGGTTTAGAAGATAAAAGCTACACAGGACCGGTTAAAACATCTTAAATATCCATGCTCGGCACAGAAGAATACTGGGGGGTCTGCCATATATGAACACTAACAAATTACTGGACAATATGAACATTAAACACAAACAGAACACTAAATTGTAAGGGGGCATAAGCAGCTGTAGAAACCCTGTATATTTAAAACTAAATCGAAAATACAGGTTACTCACCTGTAACAGGAGTTCTAGGAGTGGTATTTGTTGTTCATCCACACTTACTGGCAGGTTCCTTGCCGGAAGGTCTTCAAGCTGGCTCCTCCCACCCACCCTGGTGGTAAAACTCTCGGCTCTGCCCCATGACGCAAGATCTAGCCCACTGGAAGCCAGGTTGTGCGTTGAAGCCGGGGAGGTCGGGTTGGTTGTGTGGATGAACAACATACACCACTCCTAGAACTCCTGTTGCAGGTGAGTAACCTGTATTTCTAGGGACATGGATATGTTGTTCAATCCACACTTATTGGCATACTCCTAGCAGTTCTCCGGGAGGAGGGAGGCAAGGTGCACACCCCCTACTTAGGTAATAAGGACTAGAGAACAGAGGTCCCAAAACCAGCACCCCAGCGTGACTCAAGGTTGATGTGGTAACAGGTCATGAAGGTGTGTGCTGAGTTCCAGGTAGCAGCCCTGCAGATTTCCTGGATAGGGACGTCCCTGGAAGCAGCCACCAAAGCAGCAGTATGGCGGGTGGAGTGAGCCCTTAGCCCTAAGGGAGGCTCCTTACCCGCCAACCTATAGCAGAGATCAATGCAAGATGTAATTCATCTGCCAATCGTCCGCTTTGCTGTAGGTCTGCCAGGTGTGGCTTCAGCGTAGGTGACAAATAGCTGGCGAACCTCTCCCCGAAGTTCAGCCGTCAGCTCCTTATAATAAGACAGCGCTCGTCTCAGGTCCACAGTATAGAGCCTGTACTTGGCCTCCAAGGTGTAGTTCAGGTAGAACATAGGCAGAGTTAACACCTGGTTAAGGTGAAACTCCGACACCACCTTCGGAAGGAACTTTGGGTTGGAGCGCAGGACAAACTTGTCCCTGTGGAAGACCAAGTAAGGAGACTCCACTGAGAGCATCTGGAGCTCCCCAGTCCTTCTGGCTGATGTGATAGCCACCAGGAAGGGGGTCTTCCACATGTGTGACATCTCACACCTGTGCATCAGTTCGAATGGCTTGCCCATGAGTTTAGCCAATACCAGCAGTAGATCCCATGGAGGTGGAGGTTCACGCACTGGAGGGGATATGTGATCGAGGCCCTTGAAAAAGTGCCAGACCACTGTCTCCTACGCCGTCTGCTGACCAGCCCATGCCCGTTAAAAGGAGATGGCTGCCAGGTGCATCTTAAGGGTAGTCGTCCGGAGACCTCCTTTGGAGATGGACCAAAGGTAGTAGAGGATACTGGCCCGAGGAGAGGAACTAGGGTCCAAGCCGCTGCCCTGACACCAAATGGAAAATCTTTTCCATTTGAAGGCATACCACCTCCTGGTCAGCTCCTTCCTAGATGCCTCAACTACGCTTAGGACATCGTTGGAAAGACCCAAAGCCTGGAACTCTAGCCGCTCAGGAACCAGGTTGTCAGGTGCAGGGATTGAAGGTCCGGATGGAATAACTTCCTCTGACTGACGGACATCAGGTCCAGGAGTGCTGGAAGGTACCTCAGGAGCCTGTTGCTGAGGATGAGGTGATGTGGATACCAGAACTGACATGGCCAAGCGGGGCTACCAGGATAACCTTCACCTTGCCCCTCCTCGCCTTGAGAAGCATCTTGTGGATCAATGGAAATGGAGGGAAGGTGTAGAAGAGGCCTGGTTTCCACGGCCTCAAGAAAGCATCCCCCTGCAGCGAGCCCTGCTGAGGGGGGGCAGACATGAAACAGCTTCAGCTTTGTGTTCTCCCTGGAGGCAAACAGGTCCACCTGAGGGGTGTCCCACAGGGAGAACAAGCTGCGAACTACCTCTGGGTGAAGAGACCACTCATGGGACACCTCGCCTACACGGCTGAGGGCATCTTCCAGTTGGCTCAAGGCTCCTGCCACATGAATGGCTAGGAGATCTGCCTCCGGTCGGCTCACAAGGGTCCAGATACAGAGCGTTTCTCTGCACAGAGGCTGGGAGTGCATGCCACCCTGTTTGTTGAGATAGTGCACGGTCGTGGTGTTGTCCATCTGGACCTGGACCACTTGACCCCGCAGAAAAGGAGCTACTGCAGTCAGCCCGCCGTACCGCTCGGAGCTCCAGCAGGTTGATGTGGCATCGGGACCCCAGAGCCCATGAACCCTGTGGTTCCCCATGTGGGCTCCCCAGCCCATGAGAGAGAGAGGCATCGGTCATGAGGACAACCATAGGCTCGGGACAGACAAATGGGATCCCTCCCTGCAGATGTTCCGGGATGGTCCACTATTGGAGAGTGTCCCAAAGCCTCTGGGTTACTGTAACCAGCTGGTGGAAATGACCTAGGTGCTGGAACCACTGACTGGCCAAGCCCCACTGAATAGCATGCATTCGCCACCAGGCCCAATGGACCACGGTGGTGCAGACCGCCATGTAACCCAGAAAATGCAGAAATCCCGGGCAGGGTGCAATTGCCCAACCAGAAATTATTGGGCAAAGGAGGAGAACACCTCCGCCCTGTCCGCCAGGAGCCGGGCTCTGGCTCGGCAACAGTCGAGCTCTGCCCCGATGAAGCAGATCACCTGCGAGGGCACGAGTTTTGACTTGGCTTCATCGATCAGGAGGCCAAGTTAGAGACAGGTTATGAGGGCCAGGTCCCTAGACCTCTCCATCTCCACTTTGGAGGGACCCACTATAAGCCAATCATCTAAGTAAGGGCATACCCTGACCCCCCAACGCCGAAGATGGGCTGCCACCACTGCAATGCATTTGGTGAAGACCTGGGGGGGCCAATGACAGGCTGAACAGCATGGCTTGGAACTTGCAGAGGGTTCCCTCTGCTCAGAAGCGGAGAAAACTTCGGTGTGACAGACGAATCAGGAAGTGGAAGAACGCATCCTGAAGATCCAGGGAGCAGAACCAGACATTTTGCTCGAGGGATGGTATGATCTGGGACAGAGTTACCATACAAAAGGTGCACAACCCAAGATGCTTGTTCAGGCTGTGCAGACCCAGAATGGGGTGCCAGCCCCCCCATCTGTTTCAGGACCAGGAAGTACCTGGATATGAACCCTGGGTTAACTGGGGGAGAGAGAGAGAGAGAGAGAGAATCGGTCACTCGGGCCACTACCTCCTTGAGGAGGAGTTGGGCTATGTGATCGCTCAGAGACGACCGATACACTTTCCTCGCATTGGGTGCGGGCTCGGTTTGATGAGTACTGCTCAACTCTAGAGGCAGTCCCTGACCGACCACTTCCAACACCCATTTGTCTGTGGTAACAGCGGACCAGGCAGAAAGGAAGTGGCAGAGCCGGCCCCCCATGGGAGGACCCAGAGTAGTTGATGGGTGTGGGGCTGGTCACCCACATCCCGTCACTGAGCAGGCCTGGAAGAGGAGGATCCGGACCCTTCCCTCCCAGTTTGTGCGACTGGGCGCCTGACTTGGGCCGAGGGCGCCAAGACTGGGCCTGCTACTGCTGCCCAGATTGAAACTGGGGCTGCTTGGCCGCAGAAGCAGAAGGGCGAAATGGCTTCTTGTGCTTCTTGGAACCCTGGGATTCCTTTTGGGCAGAAGTAGTGGAGTCCAACGTGGTACTGGACTTCTCTATACGTTCCAGGTGAACGTCCACTCCTGGACCAAACAAGTCGGTACCCAGGAACGGGACATCTGCCGATCTGTGCTGGGTGCCGGCCATGAAAGTAGAGACCCGCAACCAAGCCCTGTGGCACATGGTAACCATTGCTGCAACAGAAGAGGCACAGGAATCCCCGATGTCCAAGGCCGTTTGGAGCTGTTGTCTGGTAACAGCCCGGCCCTGGTCCCGGACCTGCTTGACTGTGGTCTGAAGGTCCGCAGAAAGGTGAGGAAGCACCTCATCTAAAGAGCCCAACAGGGGGTGGGAGAAGAGTGCCAGGATTACAGCAGAGCTCACCTGACAGAGGCCCAGTGAGGAGGCAGCACAGACCTTTCGGGCGGAGTGATCCCGCTTCTTGGATTCTTTGTCCGGTGGTCAATCTGGGTCTCCAGAGTTCCCAACCCTCCTGAACACATAGAAACATAGAATCTGACAGCAGATAAGGACCGCTTGGGCCACCTAGTATGCCAATTTCCCTACCTAATGGATAAGCTGCAGATCCTAGTTAACCAACAGCCTACTTCTTCCTACCCCCACCCCCTAGAATTGCCTTACGACTGTCCCATGCATTCTTGAATTTCACCACTGTTTTTTGACTCCACAACCTCCTCCTGAAGGCCGTTCCATGCATCCACAACCCTCTCTGTGAAAAAATACTTCCTTACATTACCTCTGAGCTGCCCCCCTCTATCTTCAAATTGTGCCCCCTTGTTCTTGCACACCTCTTTTTCTGAAAGATGCTACCCTCTTGGACTTTGATTCATTCCCTTGAGGTACTTGAAAGTTTCTATCACATTTCCCCTCTCCCTCCTTTCCTCGAGGCTATACATATTAAGCTCTTTAGTCTCTCTTCATATGTCTTCCGGTGCAGACCCTGCACCATTTTAGTTGCCCTCCTCTGGACTGCCTCCATCCTGTTTGTGTCTTTGCGGAGATTTGGTCTCCAGAACTGCACGCAGTATTCCAGATGGGGTCTCACCAGCTGTCTGTACAGAGGGATAACAACTTCACGTTTTCTACTGTGATGCCTCTCCCTATGCATTCCAGAATCCCCCGCAGCCCTCCTTACCGCCCTTTCACATTGCTTGCCCACCTTTAGGTCATCTGATATGACTACCCCCTGACAGACTGTCACCACTCCCTCAGCTGAGGGATGCTGTCAAAATCCTGAAAGGAAGCCAATAGGTACTGCGTACTTGCAGGCCATCCTGGTGGATGGTGCAGAACAGGAGGCTGGGTGATGCCAGCGCTCCAGGGCTGGGCCGACAATGGCTTCAGCTACTGGAAAGGCCTCGGCCGGAGAATCCCCCCTTCTGAGGATGTCAGTTAGGAGGTATTCTACCCGTTTTTCAATGGGCTCCAGCTTCATCCCCGTAGATTCGGAGATGAGGCGGAGGATGCCCAGAAAGGAGGTGAGCCCCTCCTCGGCAGACAGACTTATGGCATTGTCGTCCCGAGAATGAGATGCAAATCCGAGTCATCGGACTCCGGGTACAGCAATCTGCCACCAGAGTCACTGCAAACCCGCCGCTGGCGGCTGGGAGTCAGAGTAACGGACAGCCTGTGTGGGAGGCTTGAAGCAGGCAGAGACTCCTTGGGGGGAGCCCCCCCCCCCGAGGGAGGTTGTTTTGGTGGCGGCTCCACCAGAATAGGTGGAGAGACTGGCTTTGGCCAAGTCAGGAGTGTGGGGGGGGGGGAGAAGAGAGAGGAGAGGGGCAACGACCACCGGAGCGGTCAACTCGGCCTGGGGGCAACAGCCAGATAATGGCTGGGGTGGAACGGACCACCTTCAGCCTAGCCAGAACATCCTCGTAGCACCGGCGCAGCTTGGGTGGGGCCTCCCTCATCAGAGGATGATGAATGGTGGTGCCGCCCTTCTTAAGAGTGGTGCTCATGCAACTTCCCGGCCTTTCGGTCAAGGATGTCCCAGAACCTAGATATTGATCGTCTGCAAGCAGGCAGCGATGGGGCACTCAGGAGAAGCGAGAGAACCCGGTTCCTCGGATCAGGGAAGACCACCGCCCGGGGCTTCCCAGCTGGCTGGGTCAACTCATCAGTGAGGTCCAATAGGACCAGACTCCTGACTAAAGGGTTGTCGGCCTCCTTGGTCAACGACAGGTGGACAAGGTAGAGTATGATCTCGACTATCATCCAGCGTTTGGGCCGGCTGACCTGACGGGGGCACTGAGAGGTCAGTGGCCGAGGCCACAACTTTGACCAAAGTCAAAAGAGGAGACTCCTGGAACAGAGATCTCTCTCTGTCCCAAAAGAGACGTTGACGAGATGAGATTTCTCTCTGTTCTTTCGATTCCTTTTTGTGGGATCTGGAGATATGCGAGCCAGGGCCTTCCCCATGAGTGAGAAGGGACTGGACCAGCTCCTTGAAGGAACCAGAGAAAGAAAAGCCCAGATTCAGAGGAACAAAAACCAAGGGCAAAGATGAGATCTCAGTAGTACAAGCAGCCTCCTCATCGAAGGCCTTCCTCTGTTCCCATTCTTCTGCGGACCCCGCGGCCACAGAGATCGCATGGCGGGCAGCCTTCGATTTGACCGGTGGGTGCACTTTTTCCAGACGTCCGAGCTGGAGACATGCGAGGCAACCATCCAAAACATTTGGATGAAAAGAGCAACATAGGTCATAGGCCTGAGTGTCATGATCGAGACCCAGGCAGTACATGCACGTGGCATGCGGGTCAGTATTAGACATTTTTTGCCCACAGGGACACCAGCTGAAACCGGGCGAGGACTTGTCTTCCATCACGGTCGCTATTTCGAAATTATTCAGAGAGATTCTGCGAATCTTAATTGGTAAAACTGAGTTTTGGAGTGTCAGGACCTACTACACACGGGAGCAAGGAAGGAACCTGTACTTTTCAGCGGAAAGGACGATCTGGTGTCATGGGGCAGAACCGAGGGTTATACCACCCGGGTGGGTGGGAGCAGCCAGCCTGAAGACCTACCGGCAAGATATTTAAAAGGAAAGGACATGCCAATTAGTCTGGGTGAACAACTTATCTACAATCCAAGAAAGAATTCTGAGGTATACTTTTTAGGCATAAACTACAACTTGTTACCCTGACCTTTGAAAAACATCATTAGAGGTCAGAGCCCAACTTCAAGAGTTGGGCGAGCTGCGTCTTGGTGGGTCTTTGGGCAACACCTGTACCAGGTCCCTGGCTTGGTCCCAGAGGGCATTTTGATACTGGACCATATGGGCCAGGTAATTAAGCGCCCGAATAGCTAGGGTAGTAGACACGAATACACGCTTACCCAGGTGGTCCAGCTTCCTAGACTCGCTGTTCAGGGGAAGGGCACTAAGGTGCTTGGGCTCTTTCGTACGGTCATGCGCTGCGTTTATGACCACTGAATCAGTCTTTGGATGACCCCCTAAGAGGGAAGGGTTTACAAGCAGGGGCATGGTAAAGACAGTCTTCTTAATTGTGCAATGGAGAGATAGAAGAGGGGCGATTCCATGCCATCCTTGTGACATCCTTGTAGGAGTCTAACATAGGTGGCACTACCATGGGAAGGGCTTCCCGCACACAGCCAGGTGGCACCTCTTCAGGTCCTGCTCCTCCATTTCCCAGCCCAAGATGGGCTGGATGTAGGGCATGACATCCATCATAAAAGCTGGGTCATGGGGGGGGGGGGGATTTAGGAACCTCCCTGGGAGGGTCCTCCCCATCCAAAGACTCCCCTGACCAGGAGGAAGACTCTGAACAATCAGAGTCACCCTCAACGGTCTCACTGTCTGGGTCTGATGCCGGTGGCAGATGCTCATCCCAGCAAGAGCCAGAGCAGACATCAGGTCGACACCCAGGAAACCCCAATGATCAGGGTTCACCATGTCCAACCTGGCCCGATCTTTAAGCTGCGGGTCCCAGGGCAGACTGGGGGGGGGGGATGCTGGAAATGGCCCTTGAGGAGTGGGGGTCTGCCTCTGGACAAAGGACCATCACGGTAAGAACAGGGCATTATAGTCCACCGGGGGTGGGAGGTTATACACCGATGGGTAAGGACAGAAAGGTCCTGAGTAAGGGTACGACAGCAGCGAGGCTGGCGTAGGGTACCCTGGTAAAGGACCACCTGGCGACAGCTGAGGATCCAGTGTCAGGCCAGCGGGCATTGGCTGTGGCTATGGAATAGATGCCAGCGCTGGGCCCACAGGCTGGGGCAGCAGCAGTACTGGTGGTGTCCAGAGAAAGGGTCTGCCGGTGCAGGCCTAGCTGGAGAAGTAGGTGCCTGGGGGAAGACCCCCTTGGCAAAGGCAGAGGCGACGCAGGTGAAGCAGCAGCGTTGGTAGCCTGCTGCGGGCACTGCCTTGCAGGATGTGGGGACTGACGATAGCAGCTCCATGGCGGGGAGAAGAGAGAAACTGACGTCTGATGAACCAACACCTGTCGAGCTGCCTGGCTGAGAGCCCATGGAAGAGATGGGCCTGAGCATCAGGGGCTGAGGAGCAGGAGTCAAAGCCCCCTGTCCCGAGGAGTCTCCGCCAGAATATGCGGGCAGGTGGCTGAATCACCAGGAGCCCGGTAGAAAAGAGGGCTGAAGGGGCACCTATTGCAGGCGAGGGTTTGTGGGGTGAGCGGGAAGCAGACCGGTCCCAATATTTGTCCTGTTGCTTGTGCTTCCCAGCGGATTTCTGAGAATGAGAAGGAGAAGAAGAGTAGGCCCTGCAGGACTGCACTGGCGAGGCCGAAGAGCTCCTGACCTGCAGCTCTTTTTCCATCATGACCAACTTCTGCTTCAAAAGATGGCTCCACAGAGTTTGAAGACAACGTTTCAGAGTGGCCTGACTGAATTTCTGGCAAATCTTGCAGGCTTCGGTGTCATGGTTGGGGGCTAGGCCGATGAGACATGCAGAGTGGCCATCTTTTTCAGAAATCCGTTTGCCGCAGGCACACTTAGTGGAGCGGTCAGAAGATGAGGCCGGTGGAGAAGACAAACTCGTCAACAAAAGCACCGAAGAATTGATGGTCAACACTCATGAAAAAAGGAAAATAGCCAGGCTGGTGGTGCTGAGGGTAGAGGTGCTGGACGCTGCACCACACCGGCGACCCGAGTTCGAGAACGGACTCTGGTTGTTTGAAGGTTGGCAGGGGCGAGGAAAGATTGAGCGTCCGTAGACGTCTCTCCTTCCTTGGGGGAGAAAGGATCCCACAGCATACTGTAGACTGACACCCAGCGGTGGTTGTGTGTCAGCACAGGCGTGCTGCCAAAAATGGGGAGGGCCCACATCCAGGGTGTTAGGCTGTCTCCGCGGAGCCAGTCGCTCCACCCATTTCACTGTCATGGGCCTGGGGGCAAAACAGCAAAATTGGGGGCCAACCGGGTCTATGATGACCAGACTATCGGGTCAGAGGACGAGTCCCTTTGAGGGAGGGACTGGAGCTCCCAGTTAGCATCCCACAAAAAAACGTGGGCAATGGTGGTTGACAGTAGCTGCAACATCCGCTAAAGTCCAATATGCATGGGTCGACGGTGGGAAAAGAACGGAGGTAGCTGTGGAGGACCACCCGCCTTTATAGGATAGGCTTATGTCAGTGGCAGATTTCGGCAGTGAGCGGTCCCTCTTGGTAGACTGTTAGCTACAAGTTTTCGGCGTGGTTCTGGCACCTGATGGCTTGGGTCCTACTGGTGCGGCCTGCTGCAAGAGCCTTCCTCGAAGAAAGATCAAGAAAATATGGTATGGCAATGAACTGCAAAGCCATGGGGCATAATGGGCAAGCATCCAACCACCAACAGTAATGACAGGGCTCTCAGTATGATTTTTTGTTTGGAGGTCCTGGACTTTCTGGGGGGAAAAAAAAGGAGGGTCCTAAGCTAAAATCTGGGAGTCCCTGTGACATTTTTGGGGGTCCCTACTGAAATGAATATGGCAAGACTGAAAAGAGCAATTACCATCATGTGTTTATTTACCATGCTTATTTTTACTTTACAGACAAGGCCTGTGTCAGGATGATGGCAATGACAATAGTTTTTCTTGTCATACAGTTTGCTTCTGTTGTCAATAAAGAAATCCTCAGCAGGGTTGCTGGGGAAAAAAAAAATGCAATTTGCACATGCGCACTGTATTGGCCCGCTGGGACTCTGGAGGCCTTTTACAGTGAGCATCTTAAGGCCTTTCTGCAAAGATTTCCGAGCATCCTGATGCCAAATCTGTGCGTAAAGGACACAGGCACCTACCTCCCCCCAGAGCCCTGGTAAGGAACCCCAGAGCTCTTGGTAGCTTTAATTCTTGAAGGTCTCACACTTCCAAGAACACCATACTAGGGGGTACGGACCAAACTCTTATGCTCTCAGTTGTTTCTTTGGAGCTGCTTTGCAAAGACCCCTATAGTGTGGGTAGGCGACAGGCATCAAGTTTGTACATCCTGAGAAGCAAGCGGTACATTCAACGAACCCTCAACAATGTTGGAAGGGCATCCTGATGAACTGCTGGCACATCAAGGAGGCAGGGCACCGCATCTCTAGAGAGCCCCAAGCCAGATTTCTGGCAGAGATCAACTAAGGGCAGGTATCTGGTTAGCAAGTCAGACAAGAACAAATGTAACTGGTAAGACCAGGACATAATACCAAAAAAACTGCAATGATGCAGGAGTGAAAGTCAGTGCTTGCATATTGAGATCTTGGTGCTCTAACATTGATTAAGAAAAACATTAACACACTATTTATTATACAAAAAAGAAACATTTTGACCTGCTCCCTAACTCAGAAAATTAGAAGTCTGAGTACCCACTGCAGTTAACGCCTGCCAGCAACACCCACAATTCATGTGAAATGGAAAGTACTGACTGCAGGTTGGTGGGAGGGCGACGGTGTGTGTGTGTGTGTGTGTGTGTGTATATATATACGTAAATGTGCGCTTCTGAGTAGGGGGCAGACACACCACTGTAGCCATGACTAGTAGAAGCAGGGCTGTATAGTAAAGATGCCTACTGCTGTATCAGGCTCATTACTGCTTAAGGGGAGGTACAGTGGGTACCAGAAGAAACTGATTCTAAGAAGCTAGAGCAGGGCTTTTGGTAACACCATAGGATGGAGCCCAGGGCACATGTACTTCTATTTGCTGGTCTTGTGTCTGTTCAAACTAGCAATGAAGTACCATTTTGTTCACCTTATCATTCTAAATTATGCCAATGTTTAATGAGGCCCATTCCAATCTCTGTGGGAACGGGTCTAAATAAAGCTTTTATTCTAAGGCACAGACTTGGGGGAGAAAGGCCTTAATATCTGTAAATCAAAGCTGCATATTAGGCACATTAGAAAGGCATAGTTTTTAGGACCTACTTTTTGGCTGGACTTAAAACACTACAGCTCCTTGGCAAATTGCCACCAAAACCTTTTAGTCAAATGACAAAACTCTTAGCCAAACCACACAAAACAGACTGCCAAACTGTAGATGGTATTTGGCAATTTGAACTTGGTGATTTGTTATCAGACTACAAAAGTGGGTAGCTGCAAAGGTTTGGCGAGTGGCTGCTTAACCGCTGACAAAGAATATTCTTCGAACATTCAAAGAAATAAATTCTGATGCTAAATAACCAGAAGGGACTACAATTTAGAAAGATGAACCCAAACTAGCTGCAGGGAACTGACAGCTCAGTTAGATTTTGCTCTAACAAGGGAACCTCAGAACTTTAAGTACATAAATTTTTTGCTGGCTCTGGAACATCCCACTGCCACCACCCTCACAAAACATTTAGCAGTCACTTCTGGGGAAAACATGCCTTATCTGAATGGAAATGATGAATGAGAAAGTAAATTTAAAAACTGGGATGAGGATAATGGCACATCATTACATTCCCTGCTCCTCCGATGAAGAGCTTGAAGCAAAATTCAGGATGCTATGAAGGGGTTAACGCTCACTTTCCCGAAACAAGACTTGTAAAGTCTACTACTCAAATGAGCGCAGCACACAAAATATTTCAAATACCAGATAACATCTATACACAAGGGGACGGCTATTTAACCCTCAACACATATTTAGGGACATCACAAACTAGGTTCCATGTTCCACAGACCTACATATTTTTCAAGGGATTCATCACAAGAAAGACAACTCTGAACATCCACCCTACTTTATAAGCACTTCTGGGAGCTCGAGCTGTTGTTCTTAAATGACCCCTACATCATTAAACACTTGTTGGATGGCAGCGTGTGCACGTCACACACTATTAGTTGCTCAGCTAAAGCTCACAGTTGCATCTTGTACAGCAGACAGCACACAGGGATATGTGGGTGCTTTAACATAATCTTACCAGTTATTTAAATGCTGCACAGTAACTGACACCTGCAAGTCAGTTTGTTTTCAAAGATGGATACAACAGACACTAAAACCTCTGTGTATAATATCAAACAAAAAAAAAAGATAGTCTTCCATTTAATGAATTCCTTGTCAGAAAACAGAAAATGTATTTAATATTTGTAAAACAGAATAACAGCATAAGTGAGTTCAGTACAGCACAGTTAGATAACACTATGTGAAACCCAAATCTGTTTAATTGCCCCATCCATACATCCAACAATGCAAAGTCAGAAATCAGTTTAACACAACTGACTTTCATCATGCTGTTTATCCCCCCCCCCCCCCCCCCCGCCATACACACAAAACTCTACTCGCAGAATAAACCCAATATGAGCAGCACTTCGGGGGAGGGGGCAGAGGACATTCTACACAACAGAGACCACTGTACCTGCTCACAAATAAAACGCTGCATCTGTAAGATATGAGTTACAGCAAACTAAGTGGTAACAAAAAAAATGCCACTATGCGGGGGGGGTCTACAGATATGACAACCATAAGAGCAAAGACTGAGTGCTAAACCCCATCTCTAGAAACCACCGCCTACTGCCAAAACAAGTGAAACATTGCCAAACCTGACCAATGTGTTACTGGGTCCCAGGCAGGCAGAGAAGCTTAAAATTCTGAGATGAAAAAATATTTCAGGATAATTATGCAATATGTGCTCCAGTGTCTCCCTAAAGATTTGTTACAGTATTTAGGTTCTAGCCACCCCTCCCACATGCTACAGAAGCTACCCTCTACTCTATACCTCTGTAAGTGGTTGTGGGCCAGGAAGACAGAAAACTGCAGTTGAAGGCAGATTAAAGGAGAAGAGACTGAGGGCAGTCTAACAAGTAAATGAATAAATCAACTGTAATGCCAGATCAGCGAACTATCACTTTTAAATAACACATTATCAAGTATTATTCACGGATTTCTGTGAAATCAGAGTCCACTTATTCACTGAGAGCTGCCATGATTCACAGGTTGGGTGTTATGTTGACTGTTCATCCACGAGTAAGGGCAATCTAACATCCCAGCATGGAAGAAGCATAAAACAGAAGCCAGCCTTTGATGAAATCCTGTTTACCCTAGCGTCCCTCCCCAACAATTTGGAAACCATAGTGGCCGGAGACTTTGATGTAGACTGGCTTGCTTGGTCGTCCAGGGCATTCAAAGACTCGGCTGCTGCCTTGGACCTTGTCCAGTTGGTCCAGTCCCCCACCAGACTAAACAAAACTGGTACATCCCACCACCCTACTGGACCTCACTTTCACCAACCGTCCAAAACATACCTCCCAGGTCTCTGTCCTCTCTGATTCCCTTAGTGACCACTCTCCCGCTACTTGTCTGTGGTCAAATAAGTCCCCCACCGCTCCCCCCCACCCGCCTCAGACGCTTAAAAAAAGGCTCTCTACCAAAACTTAAAGCCTTCCTTCGGACCTGTGACTGGTCATACATTTTCAACGCTACAGACGTGGATGCTGCCCTTTCTCACTTTATCAATATTTTCAACCACTCCTGTGACTTTTTGCCCCCCTTAAAAAGCAGTACATAAACAACAGCAATCCCTGGGTGTCCCCAGACCTGCTTGAAATGATGCGCCACTGAGATAACCTTTGGCGTAGAGTACTCAATTCAAAGCATCTCTGGGATAGGCAACTCTACCAAAAAGCCAGAAACAAATGTACTTAGGCAATCAGTCAAGCTAAAGCTACTCACCATCGCCAAGCCCTTTCGGCTACCTGCAGCTCTGGTCGTGATTTCTGGCACAACATTAAGGAAATCACCGGGAAAGTGGCCCATCTACCGCCCCCTAGCTTACTACCGACGGTGAACTAGTCCAGGATCCACTAGCCACTGCGAATACCCTTAACAAGGCATTCTCCGATCTTAGAGTACTGCCCCAAACTTCTTTAACACACCCCCATCCACTAACCCTCCTCCAGCATTATCAAATGCCTCCCCCCCTTTCCGTCTCAGAACCATCTCCCCCAGCTCTGCTCGAAGATATATCAACAAGTCTACTCATAGTGGTGATACCCTCGACCTAAAACTACTAAGACTCGCTCTGGACGAGGTCCTCCCCTCTTCCCCTCCCACAAAAATCTTCAATCTATCCCTCTGTCTTGGGCAATTCCCATCTGCCTGGAAATATACTGTCATCACACCATTGCACAAGGGTGGAGACTGCACTGCCCCCAATAATTACCACCCCATCTCTCTTGTGCCCCCACTCTCCAAGGCACTGGAGAAGGTTGTCTCCGACCAGCTTACTGATCATCTCTCCAACCATAACCTATTCTCTCCTGTCCAGCACAGCTCCCGCAGTGGACACAGCACCACTACTGTGCTACTTGAGTATACGTTCTTCATACACTGTGCCCTCGACAGCAGTCAATTGGTAGGTTCTGTCTATATAGATCTTACCAAAGCGTTCGACACTGCCAGTCACACTCCATTGCTCCACACCCTCCCATCAGTGGGCCTTACCTCTGAAGTAGTGTCCTGGTTCGCCAGCTAGCTGAGCAAATGAACCCAACAAGTCAGGATCGGCTCCACCCTCTCTTCTTGCTGTCCCATTCTCTCTGGTGTCCCTCAAGGATCTATACTTGGCCCCCTCCTTTTTAGCCTGTTCCTACACCCCCTTCCCCTGTCCTGCCCTGGTAAAATGCTCCTCTATGCGGATCACGCCGTTATCTTTGAATGTCATCCCAATCCCAATACACTCCAAAATATACTACAAGAGTGCTCCCGTACCATTGAATCCTGGTTCGTTGCCCACAAATTAATTCTCAACTGTTGCAAAACCAAATCCATTGTCTTTACCCTCCGCCAAAATCAATATCGCAACCTATCCCTAACCATCTGTAACACCGTAAATGTCCCCACTGAGCAGGTCTACTCTTTCAAGTACCTGGGGTTAACCCTCGATACCCACCTCTCCTATCATGATCATATCCAAGGCCTCCTGACCTCACTCAACACCAAGATTGGCCTGCTATATCAACACAAACACTTCCTTTCTGCTGAGGCTCTCCACGTGGCTGTATCATTTGTTCTCTCCCTAGTTGACTATGGCCTGGTGATATATGGCTCAGCTGATCCAACCTACCTCTCTCGGGTTAAGAATACCCTGAATAAGGCCTGCAGGCTGGTCTCAGGCCACGGCAGACTGACTCACACCTGCAACTTGTACAAGTCTACTGGATGGTTAAACCTGGACGCCAGACTTAAATATTATACCTGCATCGAAAATATCCCCCAAATCCACCCCTCCTGGCCTAGACTCCCTGGTCTCCATAGCACACCCGGTCCGAGTCTCCAGAAGTGCCACTAGGCCCTCCCACTCTGTTCCGCACTGCAGAAAGTACAGTTACGTAAGAACTTACTGTAACAGTAGATCTTCGAGAACAGCTCTTGCAGCAGGTTACACCATTAGGACCGAAGCCGGCAGGCGTCAGGACCCCACGGAAAAATTCTAGCTAGCTATCTTCAGCGGGGACCGGCCCTGGCGTCGGTCCGCATCCGGCGTCAGGCGTAGACGTATAAGGCAAGCGGTCCCCTCGATTCCTCAGTTCTCCCACCGAGACTTCGGACGCAGGCTGACATCAAATGGGAGACCGAGGATCCACCGTCAGAGTCAAAGGAAAATCCCTGATAGTAAAGGCCTAAGCCATGCCTCCTCAAGGGGAAAGTGGGGGAAGGTACCTGCTGCAGAGCTGTTCTCAAGATCTACTGTTCACGGTAAGTTCTACGTGAACTGTACTATCTTACTTCGAGACACAGCTCTTGCAGCAGGTTACACCATTAGACTGATTCTCAGCAGTAACGCTGCCAACATTCTGGGAGGAGGAAACTAGGAATTACCTTCCAGGTCCTGAATCTAGGACAGGAGACCCTGTAGCACCGCCAGGCCGAAGCCGGCTCTTCGCCGAGGCAACGTCCAGGCTATAATGCCTGATAAATGTATGCACAGAGCTCCAAGTGGCTGCAGCACATATGGCAGAGGTGGAGACATTTCGGAGTGATGCAAAAGAGGTGGCCACACCCCTAGTGGAATGACCCCGGACTGTTCCCGGGAAGGGCTTATGTTTGATATCATAACAGTATGAAATACACTGGACAAGCCAGCGAGACAAGGACTGTTTGGATACTGGTTGGCCCATCATCCTTTCAGAAAAGGAAACGAAAAGTTGCTCTGAACTACGGAGTTGTTTAGTTCTGTTGAGGTAATACCTCAAGCTGTGGTGAACATCCAGGGTGTAGAGCAGTGCCTCTCCTCTATTAGAGTAATTCGGGAAGTAGACCGGCAGGTCAATATCCTGATTGAGAGTGAGTGTAGAAACCACCTTAGGCAAAAATTTTGGATTCGTCCTCAGGGATACTCTGTCCCGGTGGAAAACTAAATAAGGCTCTTTGCACATGAGAGCGTGAAGCTCAGAAACTCTTCTCGCTGAAGTAACAGCAACCAAAAACAGTGTTTTCCACAACAGAAAACGCAGCTCGCAATCCGCGACAGGTTCGAAGGGGGGGAAGTGTGAGTTGTTCCAGGACAAAGAGCAAATCCCATGGAGGCACTGGGTCCTTAATGGGTGGCCTAAGATGCAACACCCCTCTCAAAAATTCCCGAGAGGCATCTAATTGTGCCACTGTGCGATGTCCCACCGGAAGGTGGTAGGCACAGATGGCACAGAGGTGCACCTTGATAGAGGAGTAGACTAGGCCCGAACGGAAAAGGGAGAGCAGGTAGTCCAACACCACTCTCACCGGGCAACCTAAAGGGGAAAAATCGCGTGCTCGCGACCATAAACAAAAAGGTGCCATTTCATGGCGTACGTCACATGCGTTGCCGGCTTTCTGGCTGCAGAAAGAACTTCTGCAACCTCTTGCGAGACCCCATGACGCAAGATGGCTATGTCGCTAGGAGCCATGCATGCAGGTTCAGTGAGCTTAAATCCGGGTGGACCAGTGAACCTTCCTCCTGAGACAAGAGGTGGGAGCTGAACGGCAACGGGAGCAGAGGTTCCCGGGATAGTTGAATCAGTAAAGGGAACCATATCTGTCTGGGCCAAAAGGGGGCCACAAGGATCATGGTTGCTTGCTCCCTGTGCAGTTTGAGAACAACACTCTGGATCAACGGGAAGGGAGGGAAAGCATAGAGGAATCTGTCCGCCCAGGAGAGGGACAACACGTCTCGCCAGAAAACACCAGGCCCTGGATCTAGCGAGCAAAAATTGGGCAGTTTTGCGTTGGATGGGGATGCAAACAAGTCCAACTCTGGAGTTCCCCATCGAAGAAACAGATCCTCTGCTACCTCTTGAAGAAGTTCCCACTCGTGGACTCTGGCCTGGGAGCGACTCAGGCCGTCTGCAATCGTGTTGTCCACCCCGGGAACGTCTACTGTGATCAGATTCACGCCGTGTCGGATTACCCAATCCCACACCCTCATGGTCTTCCTGCAAAGGGGGTAAGAGTGTGCGCCTCCTTGTTTGTTGAGGTAATATATCACCGGCGTGTTGTCTGTCTGAAGCAGGAGAGTACTCGGCGGGATTTCTGACTGAAAGGCCTGCAGGGCATAAAGGACCGCCCTCATCTCTAGGACACTGATATGGAGATGAGCCTCCAGAGGGGTCCACGTACCCTGGGACTTCACTCCGTCCAGGTGTGCTCCCCACCCTAGACCTGAGGCGTCTGTGGTGAGGATTACCTCCGGGGACAGCGCTATAAATGGGACGCCCATGGAGAGTGACCCTGGGTCTAGCCACCACTTCAGTCTCGAATCACGGTGTTCGTGATTCTGACCGATGCTGCATGTGGTCTTGCCTTTGATCCCATTGCACCTTGAGCATCCACTGAGTTACCCGCATGTGGAGCCTTGCAAAGGGACAGTAGGAATGGCCGCAGCCATGTGTCCAAGCAGCTAAGGACCGACCTGGCAGGGACGGTCTTGTTCGACTTAAAACTCCCTGATGAGGGATCTGATGCGCCCGCTTGTCGCTCTGGAAGAAATGCTCTTCCCTGAACGGTATCCAGTACTGCGCCTATAAATTGCAGTTTCTGCGACGGTACCAGGAGAGACTTCGGTGGTTGATTAGGATGCCCAGAGATCGGAACAGGTCCTGGGTGCTCTGGATCGCTCTGATGCCTCTCTGGAGGCGGCATGAGAAGCCAATCGTCCAGGTATGGGAACACATAATGGCCCCTCCTCCTAGAGACGCGCCACGACTGCCATGCATTTGGTAAAGACCCTGAGTGCGGATGACAGTCCGAATGGAAGGGCTCGGAACTGAAGGTGGTGGTCGAGAAACTCAAGCGCAGGAACCTCTTGTGCGCCTGAGCTATAGGGATGTGCAGGTATGCGTCCTGCATGTCTAGAGACGCTTAAGAAGGCGCCTTGCTTCAGCATGGGAATGAGACCCGAAGAGTCACCATGCGAATTCTTGTAGGCGCACGACACGCTGAGGTCGCTGAGGTCCAGAATTGGACGGAGGTCCCTGTTTTCTTTGGAACCAGGAAGAAGTGGAATAATATCCTTGTCCTCTCGGTTCTCCGGGACGCATTTCTATCGCCTCCCTTTGCAAGAGCGTGAGTATTTCTTGCCAGATCAGTGACTTGTGCTGACCCGGTACCGGAGAGCAAAGGAGGCCTCGAGGATGGCTTTTCTGCGAATTCTATAAAGTGGCCTTTTCCGACCAACTGAAGAACCCACCTGTCGGTGGTTATAACCTGCCATCCCGGCAGGAAGTTCGTAATGCGACCCCCGACCATGATTTCCCGTTGATCCTGAGGGGCGGGGCCGAAAGGAGTCAGGCTGTGGCGCCGATGGTCCCGCTTGGCTGGACCTGGCTTTGGCACGCTTGCCACGTTTGCGGACTGTTGCCCCTGGGCTCCATATGAAGCCAGAGCCCTCTGTTGTGGAGTGCCGGGGACTGTTGCCCCTGCATCCATCCACAAATCGGCTTTGGTTCCTACGAAGGAATCTAAGCTTGGCCGGCATATGGCCTGAACCGACCTCACCGCTTTTCCCAGCCTCTTGGAGTTTGGTAATAATCTTCTGAGGGCTTACCAAACAAGACTTCTCCTCAAATGGGGCGCCCATGATATTCTTCTGGACGTCCGGTAAACCGGAGATGCGTGAACTAAGAGTGTCTCTGGATGCATACGCCTGAAGCTGCTGCTCGGGCCGAGGAGTCCGCGGAGTCATACGTGGCTCGTAGCACTTGGGTTCCCACGTCCGAACCCGTACAAAGGAGCTGAAGCATCTCCTCCTGCTCACCTTCCGGCAGTTTCTCAGCCGCATCCAGACCCTGTTCCCACAAGGCATTTCGGAACTGCACCATGTGGGTAAAGTAATTCAGGGATCTGATGGCGCAGGTAGCGGAAGCATACGTGCGCCTACCCATAGCGTCCAGTTGTTTGTACTCTGGGTCCGGTGGCAGGGTGCTCAGAAGTTGCGGTCTCTGGGACCGGTCATGTGAGGCTGTTATGACCAGAGAGTCGGCCTGAGGATGCTGAGTCAATTACTGGTCTTCCTGGGAGCCTTGGCCTGGCGATCAGCTTTCTTCGACATCGCGGAGCCGAATGTGGACGCTCACGCTGCCTTGGTGACGCCCACAAAGTGTTCACCAAGGTGGCACCACCACAGGCTTTGGGGTCCTTCTGCAGAAGATACTTTGCAAGGCGTAGCCTTTCGCGGTCTAGCTCTTCCGCATCCTATCCCATGTTCTCTTGGATGTGTCTCATAATATCTGAGAACGAAGGGTCATCCGGAGGAGACTTTGGCATCTCGCGTGGATCCGGAGAAGGGATGGAGAGGGGAGATGGGGAGCTGGATGTTGAGAACTCTGATCCCGTGTCCTCCGTCGAAGGCGATCGTCGGCATCTTCTGGGTCTCTTAGGGCTGGGTGACCTGGAAGAGGATTTGGACGGAGGTCTCCGTTTGTCTGGTCTCCCCCTTGGAGGTGTTCTGTGCTCCCGGGCAGGAGGTAGTCGGCCTGCCGACCCCGATGGAGAGGGGGCGCAGGAACCGGAGGAGTAATCGGTGTAGGAGGAAGAGGAGGAGAGGAGGTGGAGTGGGAACCATGTCCTTCTTTATGGTGTCCCACCAGTAAGTGAACAGCTCCTTCACTTCTACCATGGAAAGGCCCGACGACGGTCCGGGACCAGAGCAGCGCGAGTCTGAGGCCCTAGACGGGGACCTGGAAGTGGCCTTCTCCCTACGTTTCTCAGCGTGCTTGTGGGCCTTCTTCAAGGAGTCCCCCTTGGAAGACATGGTGTTGAGTTTTTCTTCCAGCAAAAAAGCCTGAAGGGCCTTCTGACGACGGATCCAGGTTCTGCTATTAAACCCCTGGCAAAAGGAGCAGGCCCGGGTGTCATGGTCTGGGCCTAGGCACCGGACGCAGGCTGAGTGAGGGTCCTTGAAGGGGATCTGCTTCCCACAAGCACACTTCGAGGAGTGACCGGAGGTCAGAGAGGACATCAGAGAAAAACTTGATTGTAGAGAATCGAATTTCCCGTGGGAAAGAACTTAACCACGCGTCGAGCGCTAGAGACTGAACCGAAGGGTCGAGACATGCAAGTCGGCGGAGAGGGGAAAGAACTGGGGAATCCGGTAGGACCGCCCTTATGTACTACAGCCTGGACGTCGGAGGGGGACCGACATCGGGGGCCGTCCCCGCTGAAGATAGCTAGCTAGAATTTTTCCGTGGGGTCCTGACGCCTGCCGGCTTCGGTCCTAATGGTGTAACCTGCTGCAAGAGCTGTGTCTTGAAGTAAGATCATCGCTGTGTCAAAGGGCCTTTTTATACCGGGCCCCCCTTGTGGCTCAATGAGCTCCCAACATCCATCACCCACCTACCCACCCTCGGCCCTTTCAAATCGGCCCCCAAAAGCTATCTTCTTGAGCATTCCGCCTGCGAATGCTACTGATCCATGCCCTTGGCTCTGTGTTGGCCATTTCTGATCACAACAATGTATCCTAACTATCCTGTTTATAGCCGATATCTCCTACACTGTATTTGATGCTGGTCACCTTAACCCAGTAATGGTATGTCAAATGTGTCTCGCTTGTGTAACTAGGGCCCACTTGGCCTGCTGTACCACTTTGTAAAACTTGTATATTCCTGTACAACCTACAGTTTAACTGTTTAACTATGGCCTAACTGGCCTGCTTTATCGCTATGTTTAAACTGTTGTATACTTGTGTATAGCTCACTGTACCTTTGTTTAATCTCATCAACCATGTATTTTGTGAAATTGTTGTCCTCTTTATCTTTGAAGAGGAGCCTTTGCAAAAGAGTCTGACTCAAAGGTTGTATTCTGTTGCATCAAATAAATTCGTAATGCAAAACTAGAAAAGAATACTAACATACTAAAATGCCAGCAGAACAGGCCTAACGGTCTTTCGCGTCTGCTCGTTTGGTCAGCCCCCACCCTGGGAGCTGACCTTGCTGCCCCCCTCGCCTTCTCTGGCTTCTCCCTTCCCAGTTCCAGATATTCTCACTGCATTGGATTTTGCTTCCAGAACCCTTCCCCTGTACCTGTCCCACCCCTCTTGAACCCCTCCACCAGCCCCTAGGCAGCACATTCCATGGCTCCACCACCCTCCTCAGTGAAGTAGCACCTCCTCCTTTCTCCTGAATCTTCTCCCTCCAGCTTCCACCCATGCCCTCTAGTGGCCCCTCCTCCTTCCTTCAAGCACCCTGACTGTTCCTCCCCTACTTTCCCCTTCATGTACCTGAAGACCTCTATCATGTCCCCCGGTCCTTCTCTCTTCCAATGTGTACATATTTAGCTCTTGAGCCTCTCCTCATAGGTCCTGTCCCCCAAGCCCCAAATCATTTTGTTGCTCCTCTGGACCCTCTCCAGGAGTTTAATGTCCCTCTTCAAGTGTGGCCTCCAAAACTGCATGCAGTATTCAAAGTGCGGCCTCACCAAGCAGTTATACAGAGGTAGTATCACTTCCCTCTTTCTGGAGGTGATCCCCCTAGCGATGCATCCCAGCATCCTGTTGGCCTTGGCTGCTGCCCTCCTACAAGTCTCCCAGTTGTTCATCTTGACATCCACCACCACCCCCAGGTCCCTCTCAGCCATCGAGACTTGTAGCATCCCCCAGGGTGTACACTTGGCCCGGGTTTCTGGCCCCCAGGTGCAGTAACTTGCATTTCCCTGCATTGAACCTCAGCTTCCACTTTCTAGACCATCTTTCCAGAGCCTCCAGGTCCCCCTGTAGGGCCACCCTCCCCCCCATCCACCACCGCCCCCAGTTTTGAGTCATCCGCAAAGAGACTCATCTCACTCCTGATACCTGTCCTTATGTCAGATGTAGGCGTTGAACAGGAGGGGCCCCAAGGACTGATCCCTGTGGGACCCCACTAATGACCCTCCTTGGGGATGAGACTATCCTGCCAACTACGACCCTCTGGGTCCGGTCCTGGAGCCAACTGCCTATCCATCTGATCATCTGGTTCCCCACCCCCATTTCTCCCAGCTTATCCAACAGGCCCACGTGAAGAACAGAGTCAAATGCCTTGCTGAAGTCTAGAAAGAGGACGGCCACTGGTCTACCCAGGTCCAAGGCACTCGCCACCCAGTCATAGAACTCCACAAGGTTTGTCTGACAAGATTTCCGGGACGAATCCATGCTGTCTATCGTCCAGGCACCCTGACTTTCCAGGTCCCTCCCAGCTCTCCTTGACAATGCCCTCCATCACCTTGCCCACCACCGATGTCAGGCTGACAGGCCTGTAGTTCCCTGCCACCTCCCTTGATCCCCCCCTTGTACACAGGCACTATATGCGCCACCTTCCAGTCCTGGGGCACCCACCCTGTCCTCAAAGAGATGCTGAAAAGCTCCACCAGGGGTTTCGCCAGGACATCTGCAAGTTCCTTCAGCACTCTGGGATGTAATTTATCCGGCCCTGGTGCTTTCTCCGTCTTAAGGGACCTGAGGGCATCCCTCACTCTCTCTGCTGTGATTTCCACTTCCGCTACCTCTTCTCCTTGCTTAGCCTTCCCCCCTCCTGCCAGTGATGCCTCCCCCTCTCCCCAGACCCCCCTTCCTCAGTATCACTGTCTCCTCCCATGTATGATGCAGCACCCCCATTTTCCTTGGTGAAAACTGAGGTGAAGTACTCATTTAGTACCTCAGCCTGCTCCCCCCGGGTCTTGTGCCCATCTCTCCCGTTTTATACATTTTATAACAACCACTATCTTCCAACCATTTTCAAAAATATTCTTATAATGCCCAAAATTATATTTCAAAAGCAGTAACATTTTAACTGTTTGGAGTAGAAACAAGTTTTTTTTTTGTTTTGCCTTTTGTTTTCTTAAGGTAAAGTCCCCTCTACCCGTTTTCTGTACACCTGTGTAGTTTGTAGGCATGGACAAGGATTCCCTCTCTTATACCCCACTAATTTCATCCTCATTTAAACATAAATGAGGTTACGTCACTCTGTTTTGCCCTAGTGTGAAAACCTGTTTTTGTCCACTGCAAAAGTCATAACTCCACTGATACAAGGCATCATGATAGTTGATGATGCGTACATGCACAAGCCAGCCAAAGTTATACTCACAGTTCTGTTACATGTTTTGTGAATTTCCTGTAATCTCTTAAAGCAATTTTTTCTAACTCGGGTAGATTTTAAACTACAGAAAACAGAAAGGCACTTAAGTTTGCCTTGAAAAGTTTAACGGCCAGCATAAAACAGGAACATAGGGATTGCAGAGAACAGCAACAGCACTGACTAATACAGTTTATAACGTGCACATACATATATATGTGATTTGATTTGCAGACACAGCTCACATGACCATTCCTTAATCCATGTTACACGCACAGTTTCTGGTAATGAGGTCTGCAACAGTGATATCCAGCAGCTGCCAGATCTTATTATTGCTGTGGCAGAGAGAAACTAAACAGCAGCCATTAATTCTGCATGTCATCTCTCACTGTTCATAAGATTGTAAATAGAAATATTGTAATATCCAGTCTTCACTGGTAGTACTGCATAATAAGGACACTTCCCACCCACCCACCCGTAGAACTCCATGCTACCCCATGAACTTTGTTGCCACAACAGTGCAGTAAAGTGAGTGTGCAAATACTGAGCCGTTCTCCTGAATGCTAATACTGCAGAAAAAGGAGATTTCCCACCCACCCGACTAGCGGAACTTATCTGTGTCTCTGTGCTGCATGTTGCCCCCCCACTCCCCACCCCCATGCCATTCCTGTGCCTCTGCAGTCCTGGTTCATTCCCACCCACCCTACGGTCGTCAGTACCATTCCACCTCTTGTGTGTGCATGTGTGTCAGAGAGACAGAGAAGTATACAGCAGGAGTAGAAGTAACAGTTGGCAATGCCTCTGTGCGTTTCTGCCTCTCTGCAGTCACATTCCCCTTTCTCCTGTCCTCAGTTGCAGAGTGCGTCGCACAGCGACATCACTTGTAAGTTGCTACCATTTGTTTCCCACCTGCACCATGGATCTCCTACTTTCCCCTGCTTGTCCTGCAGCACCGTAGAGAGACCAGGAGAGCAGCAGCCACCAGTAGTAGCCCTGTCCGACTCAGACTGCACATCCTAGTCTTCATGCTAGTTGACGACCCCCCTACGGACAGCGCGAGCAGTATGCGTCAGGTGAGTGGCAGGTGCACAGTGCAAATATCGCCAAAGTGGTTGTAGAAAGTACAGTTATGTAAGAACTTACCATAACAGTAGATCTTGGAGAGAGGCTCTTGCAGTAGGTACTAACCAACAGGACTAAGCCGGCAGGCATCAGGACCCCATGGAAAATCTTCTAGCTAGCCGTCCCTGGCGGGACCGCCCTGGCATCAGCTGACCGACGCCTGCATGCATCACATAAAGTATTCGCCGCCCCCTGTAAATCAGTTTTCTGCCGGAGGCCCAAAGGGCGTGACAGGAGAAAGGGTAAAGCCCCTAAAAGAAAAACAGGAGAGAAGAAACTCAGGGGGATGGAGGGAGGGAAAGCAGTACCTTCTGCAAGAGTGCCTCTCAAAGATCTACTGTTATGGTAAGTTCTTACGTAACTGTACTATCTTATTTCGAGAGGGCTCTTGCTGTAGGTACTAACCAACAGGACAGAGTCCCAAGCAGTTCTGAACAAAGAAGCCAGGGAGGAGGACATAAAAAAACTGCCCACTAAAGGCCTGGCAAAAAATGTCTTACGACAAGATGCCCTGCAGAACCGCCAGGCCAAGCCCCCACTCTGCGGCGTGAGGCAACATCCAAGCTGTACTGCTTGGTAAAGGTATGGACGGAAGTCCAAGTAGCAGCAGCGCAAATCTCTGCAGCTGAGACTCCTCTGAAGCATGCAGCCTAAACTGCCATGCCCCTGGTAGAATGACCCTTCACCTAGCCTGAAAGAGGTCTGTTGTATTTGTTGTAACAGAAGGTAACACAGTTAGCCAATCATCTGAAGAGGCACTGTTTGGAGACGGTGTAACCCTCCTTCTTTGGAGCAAAGGAAACAAACAACTGGTCCGTTTTCCTATGGTCCTTGGTTCAGTTGGTGTAATACCTCAAGATTCTATGCACGTCTACAGTATGAAGGAGGTGCTTTCCTCTGTTTGAGCTTCCGGTGTTCTTTCCGGAACATTTCATCGATTGAGAGTGGATTCCGCCACAACCCTGGGAAGGAACTTAGGGTTAAGACCTCATGGCTACCCTGTCCCTATGAAAAATCAGATAGGGGACGCGGCACATCAATGCCTGGAGCTCGGACATTTTCTGAGCGGAGGTGATAGCCACAAGGACAAGGTCTTCCAAGGCAAAAAACGCAGATCCATCTCCGCTGCTGGCTCAAAAGGAAGCAGTGAAAGTTTGTCCAGCATAAAATTAAGGTCCCACGGGGCAGATTCCATATGGAAGGCTTCAAAATGAAGGACTCCCTTGAGGAAAGTCTTGGGAAACCTGAAGTTGGGCCACTGGAGGAAGATGACAGGCAGAAATGGCCGACAGATGAACCTTCAGGGAGGAATAACTAAGACCCAGGTCAAACGGATACTTGAGATAATCCAGTATCCTGGCCACAGGGCAGGAAAAGGGTTCCAGAGACTGGGAGTCAACCCACATACAAAAGCGCTTCCACTTCATAGTGTAAGTGGACCTGGTAGAAGGCTTTCTGGCCTCTACCAAGATGTAGGCTACCTCTGGAGAGACCCCAAAGTGGGAAGCCACCAAGTCTGCAGGAGCCAAGCATGCAGATGAAGGGACTTGAGACCTGGATGCACCAAGGTCCCTTGATCTTGGGTCAACAGACCCTGGGAAAATGTGAGGGAAAGATCTGGCTCTTCTGTAAGCTTCTGCAGAAGAGAGAGAACCAGACTTGTCTCGGCCAAAAGGGGGCAATGAGAATAATTTGTGCACCCTCCACCTGGAGCTTGTGTAGAACTCTCAGGATCAATGGGATTGGAGGGAAGGCATAAACGAACCTGCTCCTCCCAGATAGAGACAGTGCATCCTGCCAAAAAACTATCGCCCTGGAGCAAGCGAGCAAAAGGCGGGAAGTTTGGCGTTGATGGGGATGCGAACAGATCTGAGGCGTTCCCCAACAGGAGACTAGAGCGTTTATGACGTCCTGTTTTAACTCCCACTCATGAGCTCTCACCGAGGAACGACTGAGGGCATCCGCCAAAGAGTTCTGAACCCCTAGCACATAAAGCGCTGCCAAGCGAAGGCCGAGCTTAACAGCTACGTACCAGACTCTCATTGCCTCCCAACACTGCGGGTAGGATTGAGTCCCCCCGTTTGTTGAAGTACAAGACAACACACATGTTGTCAGAGTGTACCATCAGGGGGCCTGGGAGGATGAGGGACTGAAAAGCCTGAATGGTGTAGAGGACCACCCTCATCTCGAGCACACTGATGTGCAGCCAAGACTACTCCAGTGACCATATCTCCCCCCGGCCCCCAGAGTCCGATGGGACCCGAGATGGGCCCCCCACCTGGTTCCTGAGGCATCTGTCATCAAGTTCTGGGAGGGGAGCTCGGGGCAAAACTGCATTCCCCAGGAGTAACCACCACTGAAGATCCCTGATCATGGGGTCGGAGATGAGGCCGTCTCGATCCACAGCCTGGTCCCATTGGGCTTTGAGGGTCCATTGGGAAATCCTCATATGCAGCTTGGCCAGAGGGACCGTAGGAATGGCCACCACAAGACAGAGGAGGCGGAGGACCTTCCTGGCAGGGACGAGTCTCTGGGAGATCAGAGAGCAAGTCTGCCGAAGCAAGGTCTCGATCTGGTCTAGAGGAAGCAATGCTTTACCCAGCTGGGTATCCAGCACTGCCCCAATGAACTGTAAGTGTTGGGAGGGGACCAAATGAGATTTGGCCGGATTGACTAATATCCAGCCTGGAAAAAAGTCTCCAGGGTAAGGGTAAGGGAGCAGCACAGATCCTCCTGGGATGGAGCCGCAATCAGCCAGTTGTCCAAATAAGGGAAAACCTGGACCCCCGCGGGTGCATATATAGGCTGCCACTACTGTTAAACACGTGGTGAACACCCAGGGTGTCAAGGAAAGGCTGAATGGAAGGGCCTGAAACTTAAAGTGCCCCCCCCACCACCGAAGCAGAACCGGAGGAACCTGTTATGGGCAGGGTGGATCAGAATATGCAGGTAAGCGTCCTGCATGTCAAGGGCGCAGAGCCACTAACCCGCTCTTAGTAGAGGAAGAAGGCTCAGAAGGGAGAGCATTCTGAACCTCCTGTAAGTCACCAGAAGACTGAGGGAGCTGAGGTCTAAAATGGGCCTCAGGTCGCTAGTCTTCTTGGGGACCAAGAAAAGTGGGAATAATAGCCTGTCCCACAAATCTGAGGTGGGACGGGTTTCAGGGCTTCCTTCCACAGAAGAGCATTTATCTCCTCCAGAACCAATGGAAGATGGTTTTGGGGGGTAAGATGAGCAGGGAGGAGGTCTGTGAGGTGGTGGCTGAGAGAACTCTGGAATGCCCTTGAGCAATCAGTTGGAGCACCCAGGAGTCCGTTATCCTCTCCCATTCCGGAAGGTGGCGAGAGAATAGACTGCCTACCAGCTCCGCTGGAGAGACGTCCAGATGGAGAGGGAGAGGCAATGAGTCAGGAGGTAGTGGGTGGGGCAGGAGCGCCTGCAGCCCTACGAACCTTAGCTGGAGGAGCTTTAGTTGCTGAGGCAGCCCCTCGTTTATGCTGATGAGGCTGAGCCTGTCTGTGTTGCCGTTTAGACTGCTGCCAAAAGGGTCGTTTCTGGCCTTGAGGTTTGTGGTACATAGATTGTACAGACCTCAGGGCCTGTCCTTATCCTGTAAGTTGGCGATATCTTTCGTATCCCCACTAAACAGGGCCGACCCTCTAAAAGGGGCGTCCATAATGGCTGACTGGACCTCAGGGGCCAGTCCCGAGAGCCACAGCCAGGAGTGCCTGCGAAGGCCAATAGCAAAGGCAGAGGTACATCCCACTGAATCAACGGAGTCATAGGTGGCGTGAAGCATGTGGCAACATGCTGATCTGGCTGAACAAACCAGCCCATCCAGTTCCTGTTTAATACAGAAGTCTGGGAGGGCATCTATTTTGGAGGAGATTTGTCCTCAAATAGATTTCTGATAATCCCCATGTGGTCCACATAATCAAGGGCTCGCATCCTCAGGGTGGAGGAAGAAAAAAATCTTTCGACCATACTGATCCATGGTCTTAAGACTCTTTATCCGGAGAAGTGGAGCTAAGATGTTTAGGATTGGTGGTCCTGTCATGTGCAGCATTGATCACCACTGAATCAGCCTTGGATTGAAGGCTTAAAAAGTCCTTGCCCTATGCAGATTGGTACAATCTATCCGCCTTACGAGCAAGAGTGGCCAGGAGGATGGCCGTTTCAGATAGTGGTTACAAGATCCTCCAAGGCTCCAACTAAGAGGGGGAGGAGGAGTGGATAAGGTTGGGAAGAGCCTTGGGCAGGTCTAAGTGCTCCGCCAGCCTCTGCACTGCGCGTCTTGGTCTACCATTTTCCAGTCATAAGTAGCCTGGATTTTTTGGAGCAACTCCAGAAAAGAGGGATCCTCCGGAGGAGACTTCGGGGAATCCTTGGGCTTGGGAGCCTCAGGGGTATGCGGCTCCTCATCTGGGCCTGAGAGATAGCCGTCAGAAGAGCTGGAAGTATCCCTGCAGGGCAAAGGGAGGTCCACTGGCTTGGAGGTATCCGAAGGGTGGGTATACTCTCTAGAAGGCTCGCCTGCAGGCGGACCCAGAGTGGGGACTGTGTCCATCGGACGAAGTCTCTGAGGTTGACATCCCTGGTCCGGCGTTGGGACTGGTGACGGGTGACGTCGGTCCAGTTCTGACGTCAGCTGGGGTCTGGCTTCCGCCAACCAAGTGGATAGAACCTCCTTAAGGTCCACCTGAGGATGAGGCGAGGAGTAACCTAGGTACAAAACGTACGGGTAACTGTAGCCCGATGGCAGAAAACCCAGGCCAAGATACGCCAGCGTCGGGTAGTGTGGCGGATACCCTGGTGTCTGATAATGCAGCGTCGGGTAGCCTGGTGTCTGATATCCCCATGGCGCTGCCGGAGGCCCTGATGGAGGGACAGATGGGCCAGGCATTGGCCCAGCGGGCAAGGGGGTTCGGAAAGAGGTCCCCTGCCCCTGAAGGCCTGTGTGGAGGGCCCGAAGGCCGGTCACTGGATTCCCAGAAGGTGGCATTGGAGCAACCGGCGATGGATCCGGCATCAGGGGAGGGACCCTTGACAGCGGAGACCCCTGATCCGCGTCTCCCGGAAGGGACAGGGGAGCGGGCTCCAGAGGAGGAGGGGTCAGAGAAGCCTATGATGGCAGCAGCCGAGAAGGCCCCTGCGGCGAACCACGGACGTCGGGTGAAGCATCAAGGCCAGACAGGGGAACGCTGGCTGGGCGCTCATCAGACCAGATATGCAACTTATCAGCCTTCTACAGGCAGAAAATGGCAGAGCCGTAGCCCGACTTACCAGACCCACCCTCACCGCTGGGCTGTGTAGTAGTAGCCGGGGCGGACTGTGAGGCACTTTCACGAGCCAACGGCGGGAAAGAACTGGAAGGTGGGCGTGGGGGACCGCCCCTTTTTACTGACGTCGAGTGGCGCCAGTCACCTGATGTGGGGGTGGTCCCCCGCCAGAGACTGCTAGCTAGAAATGTTTCCATGGGGTCCTGATGCCTGCCGGCTTAAGTCCTATCTGTAATTACCTATTGCAACAGCCCTCTTGAAGTAAGATCTGTAAGTACCATGACCCCAGCTGGAGTCTGCAGGGCTGTGGAGGGAGTGTCCAGGTCCCTGTGCTTCTCTTTGCCCTTCTTTCGCTGGTGCCCTTCGGGAGAGTCCGACGTCTGAGTTTCTTCAATTCCTTCTCCATGGAAGCCATCTTTTGTTTTAAAATATGGGCTTCCAGGGCCTGCTGCCTTTGTTTCAGGTAGCAGAGTTGAATTTGCGGCAGTGATCACACTCTTCCACGCGGTGGTCCGGGCCTAGGCAAAAGAGGCACAGGGAATGGCCATCCCGGTCCGGGAGTTGGGACCAGCAGGAATTGCACTTATTTTTATGCGACTCAGAAGGTGTAGGGGACGACATGCACAGCCGACGTCAGTGACAAACAAAGAAATTAAGGATTTGGGGAAAACGAGTAATACTCGTCCAAATCGCAATGCTAGGCAGCACTGATCTTCCATGAGGCGACTGAGTTGGAGCCGACGGCAGGAAAGAACTGGAGGGCAGGCACGGGACCGCCCTTTTATCTGACGCACGCTGTCAGTCAGCTGACACCAGGGGCTGTCCCTACCAGGGACTGCTAGCTAGAAGATTTTCCATGGGGTCCTGACATCTGCCGGTTTAGTCATATCGGTTAGTACCTACTGCAAGAGCCCTCTCAAGGTAAGAACTGTACACTGTCAATGTTACATGACTGGCAGCAGTTGAATTTTTCGGGCCTAGTGAAGACAGAGAGTGAGACCCTGACTTCCTGGTTCACTTGAGAGACAGACAGACCATGAGAGACCGACAATGTATGCACTGATAGGCAGACAGACGCACAGTGCTCGGGTCCTTTCCCCAGACAATCTTTGTGATAGGATGAGAGCGCTAACACAGTGTGTGCATCAAGTTCAGGCTGCTCCTTGATTGTATTGTAGAGGCCTGTTTACCACAAACTTCTGTTTCTAGAACTATTTCTGCTGTGGCAGAACACAGAACAGTGTGGTACTGCAACCATAAGTAGTGGAGGAACAAAATAGTTCCCACTTCTCTGACCGGTTATTCCACTGTTTTTTGTCCATTTCTCTCCACATGTGGCCATGTTATAAGCGCAATAAGTCACTCCAGGGTGTGCGGTTACTGGGGATTAATCAACACGCTGTGTGCTGTAAGGACACTCGGCCCGTGGCCTTGTGCCTCACAACACACCCGGGGTGTTGATTAATCCCCAATAACCGCACACCCTGTTGTGGGTTATTGCTTACATAACTAATGCAGGCTTTTGCACTAACACATCAGAAAATTTCAGGATGCCTTACAAGAATCAGGTCATGACCTTTCCGATGGAGTCAAGCAAATTTTCACACTAGTCTCAAGTACCTTCATTTGCATTTGAATCCTGATGAAATTAGGAGGGTGCAGTAGAGGCAATTATTGTTCATGCCTTCAAACTACACAAGCAAACAGAATAAAAGGCGGAGGGGACCTTCCCTTTAAATAAAACCTTGGCGTCTGACTAACAGGGATAAATTCTAACAATACCGTTCGTCTGTCACTACATGTCTATACATGTCAATATAGTATATTGTTAAAAATAACAAATTGGAAAATTTTAATGAACCATTTTATGTTTGTATATATTGATACACAGTAGCTGAAGCAATATCTTCCAGTGATAACTTAACTGATACCATGCTTTACAGCATTTACAGACAATTTTATGACTAGCCCCAATAGTTCCAAAGTTATCCCATTTTAAAGAGGTTCACCAAGATACAGGTGTGCTTTACACATCCTGGTGCCTTATAAAATCGGCAAAATGCAGTCGGTTTAATATTTTATAAAATTTGATGCCGTTATTTCAGAAGTGGAAGGGATCGTATCTTTGCCTCCCCTGATCCCTTCCACGTCCCGGTTTCTCGATCTGTCCATGATACACCCCTGTGGCTCAGGCACGTAATGGCGTGTACCCAAGGAAAGTGCGTGGGGTGCACTCCATTAAAGTCTACGAACTGTTTAGCAATGTTTTATAATAACTGACCGTTATTTAGATATTAATCAAGGGCACTGGTCGACTAATAAGGGCCTGCTTAGTCGACGGTGCCCTTGATTGACTCTAAATGGCCGTTATATATATAAAACACTGTTAAAACTGCCCCTTAGACTTTTAATGGAGCATCAACCTCACGCCTCCTGGGTACATGTCCATGCTCTGGCATCGGGGCAGAGTATGGCGGATCGAGAAGTGGAAGGGATCGGGGTAGGCCTAAAGATATGATACCTTACACTTCTAAAATTACAGCATAAAATTTTATAAAATATAAAACACACAGCACTTTGTTGATATAAGGCACTAGAATATGTGGTGCAAATTTGACTGAAAAAGGTTGGTGAATCTCTTTAAACAAGCATCTATCGATGTTGAATGTTTGCCACTTTCACACTGCTGTTGTGCCCGGTCTTGCCTGTACATATTTTTAGTATATATTTGCCCAGGATAGGCCAGATAAGATGCAATATCTCATTTTCAATGGTGCCCTGCTTTAAACATTTTTAGATTGTATTTACCCAGGACAGGCCAGACCAGCTGAGAGGCAATATCTAATCTTCAGTGGGCTCCCACATTCTGATCCTAAATTTCCACTCTTTTTAATATCTGAAGTTATGATCAAGACAGACTGAATTTTTTTTTTTTTTTATTTAAATTCCATCCGAAAGGTGATTCTGCAGTGCAACTGTGAAAAGAAGTTTTGTATGGGATTTGAAAAATGACACCAGTCATGTTCAGGAGGTGAGGTAATACAAGGGATATGCTGAGCATTAGGGACAAAATTAAAGTTATGAATAAACGTTGGAACTTGTTTCTTCATAATTTAGTTTTTTCACATGTTGACTCCCAAATTTTCAATGTCGTCTTTTTATGACCACTACTTCTGAACATGACAGGTGCCATTTTTAAAACAGTGGCTGAAAAGTCATTTCACGCCACAAGTGTGAAAATATATTTTGGCCAGGATTTGAAAAATGAGTGTCATGTTCATGAGGTGGTGTGAAAAAAAATGGCCACGTTGAAAATCTGGGATCAAAATACTGAAAATTACCAAAGTTACAAGCGTGCATTGAAAAAATGTTCAACGTATGCTCATAACTTTTTTTTTTTTTTTAAATACTTCTACCACAAATTTTCAACATAATCTTCTTATGATCCCCCCCCATTATCAAGGGCAGAGAAAAATTTCAAATCCTGCCTGAAAGGTGATTTCACACAGTGACCACAAAAATCACTGCTGGTATGGATTTGTATAATTTCACTATCCTTGCTCATGAGGTGGTATCCCAAAAAGGCAGGTTGAACATTTGAGGAAAAAAACATTAAACAATGAGCAAGTTATGAGGACAAGTTCAAAACCCACTGAAACACTGAATAGCACACCCGATTTCCTCAGTTCCCGGACTTGCATTTAAGAGTTAAGACATGTCTCCGGTCCAGAGAAGATTACAGTGTTGGACCTTCAGAATGTAAGGGTGTGGGGTGGAAAGATCGAGAATAATGGTGGCAGTGTGCTAGCCATAGCAACAGACACTGGGCCAGTTTCGATACTGGGGATTGGGCACCTCAGTGTCAGTGTTTGGCAGCATGGGGGGGGGGCGCCTCCCTGGTATCATACAGTGGAAACTGACGGAGTGGAGGGTACTAGCAGGCACCTAAGACAGGACGACTCCAGTGTCGGAAAAGTAAGACGGGGGAGGCAATGGAAGGAGGGAGGGACACTTGGCAGAGGGTAGGATGGATTGTTTTTAGGTTGTCAGGACCACAGCAGGATGCTCATGACGCTCATCGGCTCTGCCTGCAGATTCAAGGAAAGAGTGGTCCTATTCAGGCCGTTCTTTTCTTTAAACTACACAAAGTTTCCATGCAGCAAGACCACAAGACTGTCATGATCAGCCTGGCTGATGACTGGTCTGACACTCAAGCCCCTCGCAGACTGCCCTGCACTGAACCAACAGTGACACACCTCTCAAAATCCACTACCATACCAATATGTTCACTTTGCACAAGGGTGAACATAAAAAATGTTCTTTTGAAAGGTCTGACTTTGGAACAGTTAAGGCTAAAAACGAAATATTTTTTTAATTGAAAGCTTGGAATCAAGCCATTAGAAATTAGCTGTCAATACTGATTGTATGTGTTGATACTGTAAATTACATGATGGTTTAAAGAAAGTCCAAAAAAACTTTTTACTTTTTCTGAATTTTGGTAATACTACATCTTGTTTAATTAGAAATTGTGTAATTTACAACTTAACATTTTCATATATCTTATGCCCTTATTGAGTTTAACATTTCAGCCTCCACTCCAGCAGTACCTATTCTTCCTTGCTTTTGCAGGCTTTTCCTGTGAAGGTGTTCGAAGATAACAAATGGGTGCCTGTGAACTTTAAAGTAGTTTCATTTCATGACATCTTTATTTTTATATATTTGTAATTTTGGACCAGGAAAGACACACCACGCTATGAAATGTTGTTTAGGGGTGCATCCTTGGGAGTGGCTTACATGGGCCTGTTTTACTAGCAAAGGGAATGCAGGCACAATACCAGGGAAAATCAACTATTCTTACTGTAGGGGAGCAGGGGGCTATAGTGAACTTGCTTCCTGGTGCCAGAATTGAGGAAAAGGAAGTAGCTGAGCGGAGTCATGCGAGCAGTGCATGCCCATGAGGAACCAGCAGTAACTGAGACACTGACATCTGTTTCTGAACATCTGAGTGAAAAGCTACAGCTTCTTGAGATGCAAGAGGTTTGACTTCAGCAGCACATGGAGGTCAGCGGGAAACACCTTCTGTCTATTGAAGGAAGACAAAAAAGTGGATATGAGGAATTCAAGTAGCAAAGGGGAAAGTAAATTCAGTTTTGAATCTGAACAGCTGTGACACCGGTAAGGACAAGTCGATCCTCTCCGTGTGGTGTCAGTCCTCAGGCAGGCGGCCCTTCGGGCTGTAACATTCCAGTCAATGTTAGGAGAGAACAAAGGTCTAAAGCTGTACCCTTCTTCGAGGAATCCCCGTGCAACTCACTTCTGAAGGCGGGCAAAAGTATGCAGAAACTCCAGCACTCAGAAGTGGTTGGCATGTCGGAATAAGTTCCAAGGGACAGGGCAGCCACTAAAATACACTGCTCAGAGCACATGACTGCCGAACAAGGATGGTTTGGGTGAGGCGGGGTGCTTGAAACAGTGATCAGAGCCCTCAGAGGAGGGATCACAGGTCAGATTAGTGCGGATGGATATAGGCATGGCATACACTGAAATGCAGTGCTCGGAGTCTCTGAAGGCAGCATCACAGACTGGAACAGTGAAAGCAGCAACTGGCTGACTGCTGATGTAATGTGGTGCTCGGAGCCCTTACCATGGTGTAGTAGGTTATTGCTGATGGACATAGGCGTGTTATACACTGAAATACGGTGCTCAGAGCCTCTGAAGGCAGCATCACAGACTGGAACAGTGGAAGCAGCAACTGGCAGAGTGCTGATGGAATGCAGTGCTCAGATCCCTTACAGTGGTGTGGTACCTTGGTAGCTGAGCAGGATGATGAGATGGTTGCCTGCCTACAGAATTTGGAGCCCTCGGAGAAGTACACTGGCAACATTACACAGACGGAGGCAAGAGGTGCCCTTCACCCTAGACAGCTGGGATATCAATGACCTCCGGTGGCAGGATTTCAACCCAGTAAGAAGGTACTGCGCAGAGAGGTGCAGGGGACTACAGTAGTAAGTGATGCCTTCTAGGGGAATGGAAGAATGGTGTCAGAAGAAACAATGTGTCTGCAACAGGGATGATACACAAGGTGGGGTGGAAAGGATGAGATGGGACTTGGCAAGGTTGAAGGAATGGTCAAATGTATGGCAGCTCAGATTCAATGCAAAGAAGTGCAAAGTAATGCACCTGGGAAACAAAAACTCAGGAGAAGAGTACACAATGGGGGTGAGATACTAACAACAACAGAAATCGAAAGGGACCTGGGGATAGTCATATCAGATGACGTAAAGGTGGGCAAGGAATGTGAGAAGGCAGTAAGGAGAGCTGGGGGATACTGGGATGCATAGGGAGCGGTATCACCAGTAGAAAACAGGAAGTTGTTATTCCTCTGTAGACAGCTGGTGAGATCCCACTTGGAGTACTGCGTGCAGTTCTGGAGACCCCATTTCCGCAAGGACACAGACAGATGGAGGCTGTCCAGAGGAGGGCAAGTAAAATGGTGCAGGGTCTGCATCAGAAAACATACAAAAACAGACTAAAGGAGCTTAATATGTATACCCTTGAGGAAAGGAGGGAGAGGGGGACATGACAGAAACTTTCAAGTACCTCAAGGGAATCAACAAAGTCCAAGATGGTAGCATCTTTCAGAAAAAGATGTGCAAGAACAAGGGGGCACAATTTCAAGATAGAAGGGGGACAGCTCAGGGGTAATGTGAGGAAATATTTTTTCACGGAGAGGATTGTGGATACATGGAACGGCCTTCCGGAGGAGGTCGTGTTGTCAAAAACAGTGGGGGAATTCAAGAATGCATGGGACAGACATAAGGCAATTCTAGTGGGGAGTAGGAGGAAGTAGGCTGTTGTTAACTAGGATCTGCAGCTCATCCATTAGGTAGGAAAATGGGCAGACTAGGTGGGCCAAGCAGTCCTTATCTGCTGTCAAATTCTGTGTTTCTATGTTATCTTTCTTCTTGACCTCTTAAAATTGGGCTAGTTCCTCCCCCCCGACTTTCCCAGTACTGATTTTGGGATGCTTTACTGAGGTCTTAGGACTGCAGGCCTCACACAAGGGTCTAAATGGCACTTTCAACCCACACACAATGGTAAGTAAAGGACAACAAACTGTTCTCAACCGTAGTCTACCCCTGTGTAGAAGAATGGAAAGTGCAAGGGGGCTGGATCAGCACTCCCTCAGATGGCCTGTCACAGTTCCAGTACAGTCTATGCCTCAAGTACCCGAGAATGTTAGTGTGCAACACCAGCTTAACTGTTCTAGACCTCTTTTCCAGGTACAAATCCTACTACTGAAACAGCACCTAGAAGGAATTTTGTCCAACTGTGGTATAAAGGCTGTGTAGATCCCTTGCTGGAGAGGATGTCTGTGGAGCAAACTCTGTTAAAAGATTCAACGGGGGTGGGACGCTGTGGAGCCCATGCTGAGAAGTCGCAGTACAGCTAGACTCAAAAAAAACAACTAAATCTTTACCATATTGGAAAGTTGACAGCTTTGAGGCCATTATGGGAAAAACTCACAGAAATCCGCAGACTGGAGAGAGTAAGAAAGATGGAGGGAAAGGAACACCATCTGACCTTAACACTCGTGCCACGCATGGCGAGACGGCAGAGAGGACTCTGCAAACACTGGGCTGAAAAATGCAGCAGCTTTTAACATCAGCGGCCTCCACAAACTCAAAACTGGACACTAGCTGGGAAAATAGCCACTGTAGAAAGTGTAGTGGACACGCTTCAGGGCGAGGTGGAGGAGGCAAAGTGGCATGTGGCAATATGACAAAGTACCACCATACAAAGAGCGAAAGAACAGCAGCATACGAACAACAGACTAGAGATCCTTGAAAATAAGATCCGTAGCCAAAATTTATGTATAGTGGGCTTGACCGAGGGATCTGAGAGGGAGTCTACTCGCTTATTTGTAAAAGACTGGTTGGGTGAGCAATTTCATTCCCATATTGCAGACCTTGAGTTCACCATTGTTAAGGCCTACCATTTACCCCATCATTCAAAAACACCACCGGAGCTCCCAAGGGTACTAATGGTGGTACTGGATAGCATGGGAACTCGAGATAGATTGTTGAACCTGGCAAAGCATTATGGGCCCCTTACCATTGAAAGTGCCTCAGTACATCTGTTCCCAGAAATTTCATATGCTACCCATCTTAGACGGAAGAAATTCGATGGGGTCAGAGCAATTGAGAGAACTGAACATACCACATACGATTCAATTTCCTGCCAAATTAAGGATTATTCAGGACAGCAAGATATATATTTTTATGGATCCGTGTGATGCCGGAAAATGGTCTACAAAGTTGGCGGCAGTTACGAGGCCCGGGAAGGATGCTACGAATGTAGGAGGAGATGCTGACACCTGAGGACTTTATTTGCTTTATTACTTTGAAGTTCTTGACTTATTAAGCTAATGCCGCCAGATATTAATATGAGTGGCTTTCAGAGGCTGAAGCGACAGTTTTTTTCTAGTTTTCTCAGTCTCTAATGTCTAGTTAAGAATATGGGGTGGAGACCCTACAAAGTTATATTAAGCTAAATGCATGTATTAGAGGGGTGAGTAAGTTTATCCTCTTGAAATTTTTGGGGAAGATATGGTTACTTGATTTTTGCCATTGCTGGGGATATATCCCCTCTATTTAGCACTGCTTTTAGTTTAAATATGTTCTCTCTCATAAGAAGAAATTAAGAAGTGTGGATATGATTTAAGTACTGCCATTACATATTTCTACTGGGGACACAGGAGTAAGGGCAATGTACTAATGGACTATAAAAATTCACCGTTTTAATATTACATATGGTAAATTACATGGCTCCAAGTATCCTTCAGAAAAAGGAGAGTTAGGTTCACATGCTTGGTATCAACTTTTTCTAAGGTTATAGCCATGGGCACTTGGGCTTAATGTACAGCATTTGGTATTTATATCCTGAGTAGATAAACATCTTGTTGCCCCTCACTATAAGGGAAGTTGTAAAGGATACGGTCTCCTGTATAAGATCTCGAATCTCTTTTTCAAAGAGTATACAATTTTCGATGTGCCTTGCATGGGATTTTTGTACGTGTACAATCTATTCAAAAATGAATAAAAGTATAAAAAAAAAAAAGATTCAACGGGATTCTATACTATGGAAATGTATACCTTGGATAAAATTGGAGAACTCAAATTTTGAAGTTAGTTTTAAGACTCCAGGCTCTAGGGAACTTTTCGCAGCAAAATATAGCAGTATGAAGGAATTTGGTGCACGAGCCTCTTTTGTGACCATATCATTGACTGAATGGTCTATTAAGGTAGACTATTTTTATGTTGGCATGCTTGCGTAGTCAACATCTTGCAGCAGTGCAGCTTTGGAGGCGCGGTCGCTGTTGGGCGAATGCAGGGCACGCACCAGTAGGTGCGTCCCTCATTCCCCAATCAGCCTGCATGCCGGCGCCACACCATGCATACATAATGTGGCAAGCACATTTAAGAAAAGGTCCGATGCAATCCGAGCAAAGCTAGTCAGACGCAGTGAACCTTCCCTGGACGTGCTCGCTAACATTATGAGCATGGCGGCACAGTGGCTGCCAAGCTGCTGACTTCAGGGGTGCCCAATCCTCCTGTCAGTTTACTCCGCCCCTCTGTATGTGCCGACAGGGAAGCCCACTCCCCGTCGGCATAAATCACCCATTGTTATTAAATGCTAGGGGTGCCCAACTCCGTCACGCTCCCTGCTTCTTTGTGTACCGACAGGAAGCCCGCCCCCATCGGGCATAAAGCAGTTCCCCATTGTTAAATGCCGAGCGGGCCGCCCAATCCCTCGGCTGGACCCCCGTTTCTTTGTGTGCTGGCAGGGGTGCCCAATCCGTCGGCTACAGACCCCCCCAAAAAAAAAAACATTTAGGTGGCAAGCTGGGAGCCTACCCCAGCATGCAAATCCTGAAACATAAAAACTTCGTGATTTTTTTTTTGGTCACCTGTAAACGAAACGGTCCCTCAGAGTCTCCTGCCCCCACCCACACCCACCCCTCTGCGACCCTGCCTCCCCACACCCCCCCCACACCATACTTACCTCCAGAGGCGACAATCTTCGGTGGACTGAAACACGCCTGCAGTCTTCAAAGCAGACCACGAACTAAGGAAATGACGGTAAGCTGTATAATGGAATAAATAGGGTTTTTTCAACTTTGCTGCGCATGTCAGGCATTTTTGGGAAATTTGGCCCAAAATTTTCAACATGGGGTTTCTGGGACCCCTCCTCATGAATTCTTGCACTGCCATGGCATTATTTGGTCCCGAAAGGTGATTTTGCAGTCACTGCGCGGAATCACCTTTTGGGACAGAGCAACGAAATGACAGTGCCACTGTTCATTGTTTGGGGGGGGGGGCGCTCTCAAAAAGCCTATGTTGCAAATTTGGTGGGAAAAATCCAAAACATGACTGTTTTACGAGCATGCGTTGCACAGTTGCTACTCACACTTGTAAGTTAGCGAATTCGCAATATTTTCATGCCAGATTCTCAACATTGGCATTTTACCACACCTTCTTGTGAACCATACAGCTGTCATTTTTCACATCCTGGCGAAATGCGTTTGCACTTCGGCGCAAAATAGCGTGGTTGTTGTGCGAAATCAGTGTTCGGGACACATTACAAAAATGACAGTGATACTGTTCATGAGCAGAGGTCCTAAAATGCCTGTGTTGAAAATTTGGTGGCAATACTCCATAAAATGACTGTGTTACAAGAGTGCGTTGTGCAGTTTGCACACACGCTCGTAAGTTCTCAAACTTATTTTCACTCCAGATTTTCAACAGTGCCATTGTTCTGCACCTCCTAATGAACAGTACAGCTGTCATTTTTCACATCCTGACCAAAATCTGTTTTCGCAGTTCCGGCACAGAATAGTGCGGTCGCTGTAGAAAGCCTGTGTGCGAGACACATTATGAAAATGGCAGTGACACTATTCATTAGCAGATGTCCTAAAATGCCTATGTTGAAAATTTGGGGGCCAAAGTCAATAAAATGAGTGTTTTACGTGCGTGTTGTACAGTTTGCACACACGCTTGTGACTTCGAAAATTTGTAATAGTTTCACTCCAACTATTCATCATTGGCATTTCTCCATACCTCCTTATGAACAGTACAGCTGACTGAAATGTGTTTTCGCACATCCGGCACAGAACTGCACGGTCGCTATGCGAAATCAGTTTTCGGGACAGTCTGAGGAAATGATGGTGACACTACTCATGAGCAGAGGTCCTAAAATGCCTATGTCAAAAATTTGGTGCCGAAAATTCATACAATGACTGTGTTGCAAGCATGCATTGCGCAGTTTCCACGCACCCTTGTAACTTCGTCAATATGCAATATTTTCATGTCACATTTTCACCACTGGCATTTGTGCACACCTCCTTAACAGTCCAGCTGCCATTTTTCACAGCCTGCCCAAAATGCGTTTCCGCAGCTGTGGCGCACAACGGCGTGCTCGCTGTGCAAAATCACCTTTTGGGACACACTGACAAAATCACAGCGCTATGAGTCTCTAGCTCCGCCACTGCCAATGCCAGTGTGACAACATTCGCATTGACAAATGGTTGTTTAAGAATGAAGGGATCAGTATGCAGGATATTTAATATTTGCTACAAAGTAAGTCCAAGGTGCTGGACAATCATGATTCAATCTCTGATTCAGAAAATATACGGACAAGTGGTTAAAGATTCAGGGTGAAACTATCAATCAGCATTCAAGGTAGTCCATGTCCCAATTCTTTTTTTTTTGCCAGCAAGAGTCTGAGTTTTTTTTTTTTTTTTTGGTTAGTATACCTAAAGATGCTATAAATGAGAGTCCAGAAAGCAGTTGAGCAATGTTTGTGAAATGATTAGAAGCAGCTTGTGTGTGGCACATGGGCATGTGGTGGACTGCTGTCCCAATGCAAACAAACAGATGTAATCTTTCTGTGGAACCACGGTACTCTTACAGGCAATACACCCCTGTGCTGGCCACAATAACCCAGGGTTCCAGTCAAATGTCCATTTAATTTCAGAAGCACAAAGCGTAAGATGACCAGGTATCTTAGCAAGTTCACTCTTGGTGGTGGGGAGGGCAGATGGTGAGGCCCAAGAAGAACAACCTGGGAACTGCAGGTTGTGGGTTTGGGCTCTCTGCCCCTCCCCACCCCCATTTCTGAGATTGGGGAGTTTGCTCGGGTAGATGGGAAGATGGGGTGGTACCTGAGGACTGGAGGAGGGCAGATGTGATTCCCCTTCACAAAAGTGGGAGCAAGGCAGAAGCAGGAAACTACAGACCTGTAAGTTTGACCTCAGTGGTGGAGAAAATGATGGAATCACTTCTGAAAGAAAGAACTGTTGAGTACCTAGAGACCAGCGGGGCACAGGACCCAAAGCAGCATGGATTCACAGCAGGAAGGTCATGTCAGACTAATCTAATCGACTTCTTTGGCTGGGTGACCAAAGTAATAGACCAGGGAGGGGCTGTGGATATGGCCTACCTAGACTTTAGCAAGGCATTTGACACAGTCCCGCACAAAAGATTAATAATCATGTTAGCCAGCCTGGGAGTGGGTCCCCGGGTGGTAGCCTGGGTAGCAAACTGGCTGCACAACAGGACACAGAAGGTAACAGTGAATGGAACACATTCTGAAGAAAGGGGGGTTACTAGTAGAGTACCTCAGAGCTCAGTACTGGGTCCAGTCCTCTTTAACATCTTTATAGGTGACATTGCAGAGGGTCTGAAAGGAAAGGTATGCCTCTTTGTGGATGACACAAAGATCTGTAACAGAGTTGATACACAAGGAGGGGTAGAAAGGATGAGAAGGGACTTGGCAAGGTTGGAGGAATGGTCAGACATATGGCACCTTAGATTCAATGCAAAGAAGTGCAAAGTAATGCACCTGGGAAATAAAAATCCAGGAGAAGAGTACACAATAGCAGGGGAGGTACCAACGACAACAATAATGGAAAGGGATCTGGGTGTAGTCATATCAGATGACCTAAAGGTGGGTAAGCAATGTGAGAAGTCAGTAAGGAGAGCCAGGGGGATACTGGGATGCACAGGGAGGGGCATTACAAGTAGAAAAAGGGAAGTGGTTATCCCTCTATACAGACAGTTGGTGACACCCCATCTGGAATACTGCATGCAGTTTTGGAGACCTCATCTACGCAAGGACATAGACAGGATGGAAGCAGTCCAGAGGAGGGCAACTAAAATGGTGCAGGGTCTACATCAGAAACCATATGAAGAGAGACAGACAGCTTAATATGTATACCCTTGATGAAAAGAGGGACGGGGGGTACATGACAGAAACTTTTAAGTACCTCAAGGGAATCAACAAAGTCCAGGAGGGTAGCATCTTCAGAAAAAGAGACGTAAGAACAAGGGGCACAATTTAAAGTTAGAGGGGACGGCTCAGGGGTAATGTGAGAGAAATTCTTTTCACGAGAGAGTGGTGGACGCATGGAACCGCCTTCCTGGAGAGGTTGTGGGGTCTAAAACAGTGGGGGAATTCAAACATGCATGGGACAGACATAAGGCAATTATAGTGGGGGGTTGCAGGAAGTAGGCTGTTGGTTAACTAGAATCTGCAGCATATCCAATAGGTAGGGAAATGGACAGATTGGGTGGGCCAAGTGGTCCTTATCTGCCGTCAAAGTCTATGTTTCTATGTTTCAATGGGTAGACCTCATTTCCAGAGAAGGCAGTTCCTTACATAGACAACTCAGTAAAGCAGGTGAAGTCCACCACCTTCTGAGATGCAATCACTGCCTGCCCTTTTGGAGCCCGATATACGTGTGGTAGAGATGGAAATGCCACCTTTGGATGGTGGTATCACACTGTTAGTTTAGAAGGGGAGGCACCAAGGAGACCATTGCCAGCCTGTGGGGCAGGAGAGCAAGCTGGGTTGGTGGTGTCTTTTTAAAAATGTTGAGCCTGGGGGCGTGGCTTAAGCCTAGTCAAAGATGGCTGCTTAATTCGGGCGCGCTGTGGACCCAAGCCTATATCCATTCAAAGTCATTTAAATGGGGCTACTAATACGTTTGAGATTCGGCACAGTTTCCATGACACCGCTGGCTACACTTTGACACGAAACTCAGAGCAGGTACTTACAGGATGGTGGCTAGGTTCCTGTCTATACTATAATGTGGTTGACCCAAGTCTGTATCATGTAACAGTAACCACTGTAATGTGATGTGCTTTTACCTATGTCTGTAACTCTCCCGGGTTGTGACTGAACATAGGCAATGTCTGTCTAACACACTTACCCGGTAATCATAAAACCAGCTAAATAAATACATAGATTCGACTCTCCGTTATGCTCCCAACCACTGGACCGCATGGCGAGGCTATCAGCTACAACCACAGATATACACTCAGTAAACCAAATGCTGGTGACTATTCTCAGCGGGCTGGACGAGGAACTAGGGCTACCAATAATACGACTGCAGCACTTGGACACCAGGTTTGCACAAACCGAGTGGACTGTTGCGGCCCATGACACAGCAATCTAGGAGCTACAAAGCATCACCTGGGAACAGGCACACTCAATGCTGGCAATGCACAACAGAATCAAGGATCTGGAAAACGGAAGCCACCGCAGCAATCTGAGGCTCCTGGGTTTTCCAGAAGGTGCTGAGCAAGGCAATGTGGTTGACTTCCTCAGGGCTGAGTTGCCCAAAATCCTGAAGTTACTAGAGGGGGCTAGACTGACTATTGAGCATGCTCACTGAACCCTCCAGCCCTGGCTGCAGCCCAGGGAAAGGCCCAGGCCAATCCTGGCAAGATGTTTAAATTTTGCAGAGAAGGAACACCTACAACAAAGGGCCAGAGAGCTCAACAGCTTGTCATGGAATGGGCACAGAATACTCATCTTCCAAGACTATTCAAGGGAGCTAGCAGCCAAGCAGAAGGATTATACTGAAATGAGGAGAATTCTACATCAGTTAAATGTACACTTCTCCCTCAGGTACCCATTCACCATGTGGCGGACTCATCAAGGCTCCCCCTTATGTTCGCTACCCCAGAGGCCCGCATGGATTTTATACAAAGGACAGCCTCAGGAGCTGAGGGAAAAGACCCAAAGTCAAGCCCCCAACAACTTACACCCCAAACAACTTGAGCCCTGCTGACTACCGAGGGACCCCTACTGAGGACCACACACCAGGCCACAATATGCAGACGGCCCTTCCAACCGCCCCTGCTGCCCCCCCCCGATAATAAAAGCACTCATGGCAGCCCATGGAAGGGGCCGTCCAAGGCCAACAAATGGCCACAGCTGCAGAGACATCATCGCTGGATACTCCCGATGGAAACAGGGGACACAGTAGCAGAGGATAGAAGGAACCCCTCCTCCCAAAGGACAGACGAACCAGCAATCAGGAACCTGTCTTTCTCCCAGAAAAGATATGGAGCCCTGGCTGACTCAGCAGAACAGGGAGAAGGCGGCATGGAACTGATCGATAAGGCCTTCTACCCGGATCCTCCATTGCACTCTTGGGCGGCCGAAGAGACATGTGCGCAGGACTTAACTTCCTTGTCAATATCGGCCAAAGAAGCGCAGAGTGCCCTGCCACTGACGCCCAATCACCTCGTGGAGACTGCCGCTTTGGTGCAAGCAGTCTACTCTGGTGCTGCTGGGATTATCAATGTCCCTGTCTATAACTGCTCAAATAAGTAATGTGTTTATTTTCTTTGCCTGTCTCAGAGCTGCAGGGGAGAGTCGGGAGGTTAGGTGGGTGTTGGGTTCTTTGTGCCTTGCAAGCCCGCACAGGAGGCCTGAGCTGCAGATACACAGGTGATGTTGCACGAGCTTGTTCCCTGGAACTTGGGGCTGGAAAAGTCTGGCAACGCCCAGGGACCTATAGACCCCATAGTTAAGTGGCTGTAGGATGTACTGTTGCAACTGTAGCCACGTTTGAGTTATACTGGCCCCATCTGTGTTTTGGTTCTGTATAATGCTTCTGTTGGTACCATGGGAGTCCTGGGAGGAGATGGCAATAGGACAGGGTAACTAAAGATTCAGCGGCCTCTGTACATGATCGGCCAACCGATGAGTGAGGCCTTGGCTGGGATGGGGAGGCGGTGAGGGAGGAGGGGCTGACACTGTAAGAATGAAGCGTCAAAAGCTACCTAGCTGCAATGTGCCATCATACTGAGCTCCGTGCTTTGGGCCACCCCCTCAACTCCCCATATCATGTATGCTGTTCTGTGCTCCCTGGTGAATGGCCATGCGAGCCGTAGAGTTTGAATGGAGGGAGAGTGCATGGGTGACCCGCAAGCAGTTCATCTGTCGCACATAGATACAGCACGTAAGGAACAGTAGAGGGTTAAGTAGCTTCACACTGGACCTTGTGCAGGGTACAGTGTGTGCAAATCTGCAAGTACTCATGGGAGGGTAGGTTGCAGCCAGGGGGGCAGTTAAGCTGGACTGTGCAGACTGACCTAACTGCACAACTTTCCGCTCCCAACTGCTCCCCCCAATACCTTGGATGCATCTAGGAGGCTTTAGCACCTAGCTTGTATGGATAAGGGGATGGCAACGGAGGAAAATGCCACCCGATAGGGGACCTTACGGACAGGTCTGCCAGTCCAAGCCCCTCTTCCCCCCCCCTTTCCTGTTCCAAGTACTTTAAGTTTTCAGCTCCTACTTTAATGTCTACCCTTACTGTGTGTATCCACCCACTCAGAGTGCATCACTGCCACACTAGACACTCTGTGGTACACATAGAAATCAAGGCTCGGATGAATGGACCTTCTTTATCACAGCCCCACTGGGCACGGGTCAATAGTCCAAGTGTACTGTTTAATGATGGCTTGTGAGGCAGCGACTGAATCATTGGCAGTCTGACCTAAACTACTAAGCGGTACACCTTAGACTTATTCGGATAGCCTTTTGCCATCAGGCCCCAGGGGCAGCTCGGCTAGCCAAGTGGCCCAACATGGAGTCGGCTAGCGCCTTAGCTCGCACCCCCAAAATACCGTTCAGCTGTAGTAAATGTAAATAGTTTTGTTTCGGTAACGTTTTATCTGTATATATTCTTGCTGATGTGTTTCACTTATGTGTTAAAGTGTTTAGACAGCAGGGTAAGACAAGGACTTGGGAGTAACATGTGGTACGGATGCTGCAGAAGGGGATGGCTGGTCCCCCCTTCAGATAATACAGACAAGTCCAACCCTAGGGATCACCACTGGGACTCCCTATCCTTCCTAAACTGGCCCTCACTGGAAGCGCGCCTCCAATACCCCTTGCTCTGTCTAGCCTACAAGACAATTGGCCCGACTCCCCCCAGCCTCGTTGCTCCGAAGGCCAACCACCGACACCTCCGCACAATGGGCTGAACTCTATTTGACGTCCCCAGGGATAGAACAAAGGTGGGCGGTATGTTATTTGCCCTCACTGCTCCCACACTGTGGAACCACCTCCCTCCTGGGGTGTAGGAAGCCCCCACTATCAAAAACTTCCGCACTAGACTTAAGGCCTACCTACTGATCTCCAATTCCTGCCATTGCATCAGCACCTGACAGGAACCAGGAAATAAATGACCTACCAGGTCCTTCTCCTCACCTACCAGTCTAACTCTATGCCAAACTGCTAACATCCATACTATATTATCATTGCTGATCAACCTATTCATTCCACTTGTACCGCTAGACTCCTGTACTGTAGCCATAACTGCATTGTTGTGATTCCTATAAACTGAACCAATGCTGTATTTGTCTCCCGTGTTATATAATTCCCCGGGCTGCCCGTGAAAAAGGGACCTCCAGGGCCCAGTGGGCTTACCCGGTCACCAAAATATAATAAATAAGCTGGTGCTTAGGAAAGCATAGTCTCCGGAAGGATAGTCTATCAGGCCTCACTCCATATTTAGATACATTTCACGTACGCACGATACCCCCACCACTAGATTATGGCGGATATTAGTCACACGTGGAATGTAAGAGGACTGAACACTCCCATTAAAAGGAAAACAGTCATTTCCCATTTAAAAAGACACAAGTCCCAGATAGCTTTCCTGCAGGAGACCAAGCTTACCCAAAACAACCACAAGTTTTTGGTCAGAGGCTGGCTGGAACAGGAGATGCATTCCAGCTCACAGACTAGGAAATGCAGGGTTGCTATACTTTTACACAAGTCTCTTAAGTGGCAACTGTGCTCCCAACAGGCGGACTCATCAAGGAGATGGATTATGGGAGTCTGGGATACCCCAAAAGGCCAGATCCTTCTCTGTAACATATACAGGCCCAATCAGGATAGTCCAGCCTTTTCCCATGAGATAGCCAGTGCCCTTAGTACCCTCGCCCCCCAGGGTGGCTCTATTCTGCTGGGTGGGGACCTAAATAAGTACTCTCAGCAAAGAACCATATGTGTATTTTTGGGGAGAGAAAGAGTGCCTTGTGCCAGCTTATGACTAATATGGGCCTAACTGACATTTGGCACACCTTCCACCCGTTCAATCCAGATTATACTTTCCAGTCTGGGGTGCATGGCACCTTCAGTAGGCTTGACTACTGGCTCATGTCCCCGGCCCTGACCCAAGCATCCCTATTCTGACATTATGCAGTTAGCCACAGCACTTTAACTGCTCTGGAGAGGAAAGAGTTAACTCTATGCCAGAGCATAGAACGTTGAGCTCGAGCTCGGTTCAAACCTCTGTCTGCTGCACTTTGAAGTGTAACCATCAGATTCTTTACTCTGCCCAACTGAACAGTCGCTCCGGAGATTTCTCCTTCGCTCACGGTTCGGTCTGGTCTAAAAAAAACGTCAGTTTTACCGATACTTTTCTTTGTTTTTCGGTTCAGATCCCTGTCTGTGGTACAGTAAGTGCACAGGTAGTAGACTTGCTTAGAAAAAATTCTGTGGAAATTATAAAATAGTTTTTCAACCGGTTCCTGTATTAGTGTGTGTATTTGTCTTTTTCTTTCAGGATTTAGTGTGAGGTACCAGTCCTTATCGGTTAAAAAAACAAAACAAAACAAAAAAAAAAAGAACGTTTCATCTTTTTTTTCCCCCAAAATACCCATAACACGGTTAGAAACCGATAAGGGGGTCTTACCTGGCTGTTGCCACAAAAAGGGTAAGTGTTAGCATGGCTTTGTCTGAGAAACCCAAGAGAAAAACCAGGCACACTGGGTTTCAACACTTTAGTGAGTGTGGGGAGGCCTTTGTTAAGGCCGATCCCCACACCACCTGTGTTTAGTGTCTGGGTTTTGACCACCTGGAGTCAGACTGCCAAATTTGTACAAATTTCCCTAAAGCCACCCTGGATAAAAGATTGAGCAGACTTAGGGAGGAGGAGGCCGAGAAGTCCGCTGACCCGGAGGGCAAGCACGGTTTGGTTTCGACCGAACCTGAGGGAGTGCCCACTGACCTGGGCGATACTCCTTCGGGCAAACTGGGAACCGATCTTGAGGGGTCGGTCCCGGTGAAAAGAAAAAGAAAAGAAATTGGCCAGTTCGGATCCAGAACCGCATCATCCGACTGCCCAAGAGAATGCCCTGGCAATTAGCCTAGTCGAATCGCTCTGTCCGGTTCCGACTGATCCGACGCCGTTGGGCAGGCATTCGGTTCGGTCGGTTCCTCCGGTTCAGGATTATTCCCCTGAAGATTTTTACGAACCGGATTTGAAGGGGGATGATGATGATGGTGGTGTGGAAGGTCTGAATAAGCCCATAGAACCGGACATCTCCCCAGACAGGCCTTCTGGTGTTTCCCCTCCTAGGCTTTCAGAGTCCCCTTCCCACTTTTATGTTTTACAGGAAAGTAGCAGAAACCCTCCAGCTCCCTTTGGAGGACGCTGTTGAGGAGCAAGAGGAGCCTGGCTATGTGGAGATGATCGACGTCCAAGAGGTTGTCTATTCCCCTTCACAAATCCTTTGGGAATATGGGGGCATGTGTGATTTTGTATTTTGTTTGGGGTAACCACTGCCTCAGTGCTTGCACAAAGAGATTCTTTGTCTTTTGGCTTGTTTTTTGTTTTAATTGGGTTCATCACAACATAACCCAGATAGACCATCTTAGGGTAGCTGGTTCATTCCACTGGGGTGTCAAACAGACGAGGCATACTGATGAGTCCTGGTAGGACGAAACACGTCTATGTCTTCTGTTGGCACCCTTTGCAAACTGTGTGAGAGGCCTTTCAGCACCATGCATTTCTGCTTAAAGTTGAACCAGCATAATATTTTGTGGTGATTTGCATATGCAGCCCGTGATGCTCTGCATTATTTATTTATTTATTTATTCATTCAGAATTCGGGAATTACCTTTGAGTCAGAGACTCATTTACAAAGGTTCCATGTCACATTAATGGTACAAACAGTAATAAGGTAGATACAATGCAGAAAACAGGACAAGCTTGTTACACAGCAATACCACTAAATACAGATAAAGGCTCACAATCAGCATCAGTATCACATAATCTTAGAGCAGATGAGCATGTAGGCATGTAAGCTGGGATGCTCGAAGGTTGGTGGCAAGGTACAAAAAGGGTGGGGGGAGGTGGAGGAGTGTAGAGAAAGCCAGCCAGGGGCCAATGTCGTGGCAGGGGAGGAGCGAGTGACAGCAGGATCAATGAGAGTCACAACTCTGTAGGGACTGGAGATGCCCCTTAGGATGGGATTTGAAGATGCCGATAGCATTTTCGTTTGTGATGGAGATAAGCAGGCCATTCATCCAAGAGGGGACCTTGTAGCTGAAGGATCTTTGAAATTGGGAGGTTTGACAGTGGGGAACTGCAAGGAGTTTCTTGCTAGAACAGCGGGTTACTTTTTGGGTTGTAGTCAGATAGATTAAGGACATAAGACTGGGGGGGGGGGGGAGAGAGAAATAAAGGGTAATTTTTCTGGCCATTAGGTAAGTGTGAAATTTGATCCTGTTGTCCAAGTTAAGCCAGTTTGTGGAGTTATATAGTGAGCACCAGGGCTCGAAATAACCGGCCGTCCACCCGTCTCGGACAGCCGTTTTGTGAAGTCCACCTGTCCCACGGACAGGCGGTTTAAATTTGCAGCCAGAGTATTGAGCTGGGCACTGGGACCCAGCGGCAGATGGGAGGTTCCCGGATGGCGTAGACGTCATGACGCGTAGCTCGCCCATTCCCACTGACTGAGGTCAAGTGACTGCAGCTACTAGCGTCACCTGACCTCTCAGCAAGCGGGAAAACTGGATTGGCCACACTGCTGCCTCCTCAATCTCACTTAGCCTGGCCATAGGGTGAGGGAGCCGAGTGAGAGAGCGCCAGAAGAAAGCAGAAAAAAAAATATTCTGCAATTTCACAACAGCCCTTCTCAGGGCTCTAGCATTTGGGGGCTGCTGGTACTTGGAGGAGGAGAGGGGAGATGAACAAGGGATTTATTTAGTTAGTCAAGTGAAAAAAAAGACTTCTGTAAATTCTAAACAGCCCTTCTCAGGGCTCTAGCATTTGGGGGCTCAGTTTGTGTGAATCAGTCCTGCTGGTACTTGGAGGAGGAGAGGGGAGGTGAACAAGGGATTTATTTAGTTAGTCTCAAAAGTGAAAAAAGACTTCTGCAAATTCTCAACAGCCCTTCTCAGGGCTCTAGCATTTGGGGGCTCAGTTTGTGTGCATCAGTCCTGCTGGTACTTGGAGGAGGAGAGCGGAGGTGAACAAGGGATTTATTTAGTTAGTCTCAAAAGTGAAAAAAGAGACTTCTGCAAATTCTCAACAGCCCTTCTCAGGGCTCTAGCATTTGGGGGCTCAGTTTGTGTGCATCAGCACATCTAGCCTATTCTCTCACCTTACCACCTCTAACTCCTGTGACTGCTTTGACTAATTCCTCTCTAGTTAAGTTGTTTCTCTCCTGCCCTAATTACCTGTCAAAGGCCCAGTAGATGACTCCTTTCCACTACCCGTGGTTGGCTCCTCCCTCCTTTCTTGTAGATACCCTATTCTTCACATTATCTTCCTGCTTCCCCCCCCCCGCCATTTGATTTGCCTATTGATTTAATGTGTTTCTCCTCACCCCCTAAATGGTGCCATCTGGCAATGGACTGTATAATAATGAATAAATATGGTGATGGCCTGGGTGCGACTTAGCACCTACTTCTGACCAATGCCCCTCAATGGATTCCTAGACGCCTGCATTGGTCCTACTCACATAATCAGCGGAGACGTACTACTATCTACTATGAACTGCGGCATTTGACACTCAAACTTCTGCTCCTCCTTCTCTTAATGTCTGGCTGTGTACACCCAAATCCTGGCCCTATCTTCTATAACACAAAAAGCCAGCCAACAACAGGAGGGCTCACTATTATCACTCTGAACATCTGCAGTCTCCTACCAAACTGGCCTCCCTCCAAACCTTTGCCAGCCAACATAACCCTGACATCCTGGCCATTGTTGAAACTTGGCTGACACCTAACACCCCTGACCATGCCATATCGCTACAAGGCTACAAACTATTCAGACTGGATAGGACCTCAAAAAGGGGTGGTGGTTGTGCTATATACATAAAGGATTATCTCACATGCCTCCCTGTCCCGTTTTCCACCACCGATACTACTGTTCAGCTCCTCCCAATCAAGCTACTTCTTGGTGCCCACAACAAAGTCCTCACAGTTACTGCTATTTATATTCCACCAAAAGATCCAAGGGCCGGTCTCCTGACTGTACTTGAATTTGTCCGATCTCAACCTACTGAGGCAGAGCTCATACTCCTTGGTGACTTCAATATTAACTGGCTATCACCTGACTCAGGGTCAACTAAGGATGCTATCCTTGCTGCAAATCTCACACAGCTGATCAATTCACCCACTAGGAAAAACTATAAATCTGGAAACAGCACCCTTATTGACTGGATCCTTGCAAATCACCCTACTCGAATAAATAATGTTGCCGTGCTCCTGGACTCTCTTAGCGATCACTCTCCCATAAAATGTACTTGGTCAAATAAGTTCAAAAAACCTCCTATATAACCATCTCTAGTAGAGTATTACCTTTCAGCAACCTTACTCAACTCAAGGAAAATCTTAGGCAGAAGGATTGGTCTCCTATGTACAACACTCAAGATGTAGACGTAGCCCTAAATCACTTTATCAACATTTTCAATGCTGCCTGTGACTCCTATGCACCTGTAAAAAAACGTAAAGTGAAAGCGCTCTCTAATCCCTGGATCACTGCCAAGCTACTGTCACTTCAAAGGTAGGGACCACCTCTGGGCTATCGCAAGAGCCACTGGCTCACTGTCTGACATCTTAAAGTACAAACAGGCTCGAAATCACTGCACCAAAGAGACTCCGCGATGAAAAGTTCTTACTTCAAGAATGCCTTCCAACTCCTGGGAGGCAACTTCTGGGACAACTTAAAAAAATATTACAGGAAAGCAGGCTAAGGCCTCTCCTACTATACTTACTGTTGATGGTACTACTACCCTGGACCCGCTGGTCATCGCAAATACCCTTAATGAGACATTCACTGACCTCAGCGGTGTCCTCCCATCTGACTACTTCTCTAACACAGGCACTCCTATCCCCATATCCCCTTCTACCTCTCCAACCATCCCGCCCTTCCATCTCAAAATTGTTAAATCACACGAAGTCCATAAATACAAAAAGAAGGCAATCTCCAAATCTCGGACAAGCAGTGACTATCGACCTTAAAATACTGTCCCTTATTTTGGATGAAGTTTTACTCCCCCTCACCAGATTATTCAATCTCTCCCTCTGCTCCAGTAAGTTCCCCAGTATATGGAAAGCTGCAACTGTCACTCCTGTGCACAAAAATGGTGACAAGTCCCTGCCTGGCAACTACAGACCTATTTCAATATTACCTCCCCTCTCAAAAGCTCTTGAACGTGACAGGCAGACCAGCTTACGGACTACCTGCAGAAATATAACATCCTCTGTGCCCAGCAACATGGATTCAGACTCGGACATAGCACATCGACAGCCCTCCTTGAATTCTTAGGTGCTATCCACAAGGCCTTGGACAAGGGACACCTAACTGGAGCTGTGTACATTGACCTAACGAAGGCTTTTGACACGGTACATCATGGCCTACTCATCAGTCAGCTGCAATCTCTTGGGCTCCCCCTGGGCGCAGGGGTCTAGATTAATAATTACCTCACACAGCGCTCCCAAGTTGTAAAAATAGCAGGTGTGCTCTCAGAACCTAAGCCTGTCCTCTCGGGAGTTCCACAGGGATCCATCCTAGGCCCTCTCCTCTTCAGCCTCTTCCTAAACTCCCTCCCTAAATCCTGCTCTGAGCAAATTATTCTCTACGCTGACGATGCTGTGATTCTATCCTCTCATAAAGATCTTATCCCCTTATGCCTAAGCTTCCAGCATGCCTTTGCTGGTGTTGAAAAGTGGTTTGCGACACATAAGCCAGTCCTAAACCATAAAAAAAACCAAATCCATGCTTTTCTCAAGTCCACAAAACAAGAAAAGGCAAACACCACTCACCATCAACACATCCATGGGATCCACCCTTGAACAGGTGGTTACCTTCAAATATCTTGGAATCACCTTCGATCAGGGACTCACTTATGCAACCCATATCGATAGCACAGCCAAAACTATCAATCAGCGACTTGGGATATTGTACCGGAACAGACAGCTTCTCACCTTACCAGCACTGAAGCTAGCTATTCAATCCTCAATCATCTCAATTGTTGACTATGGCCTAATTGTCTATGGGTCTGCCTCTACAAGTGCGCTTAAACGTATTACAACCTCCCTTAACAAGGCCTGTCGGTTGCTCACTGGGGCTCATCAACATACTCACACCTGCGAACTGTATGCTGAAACTGGATGGCTTCAACTCTCAAACCGACTAAAGTACCTTACCTGCCTTATGGCCAAAAAATCCATCTTGGGCCTCACTCCACCCTGCATTCAAGACCTGATATGCCAGAACACAAGTGTTCGACCCACCAGATGATCTGAAAATCAGCCCCTTCAGGTCCCCCGCTGCCGGACTACCCAGGGCCAGAGATCATTTGCCTATCGTGCCCCCTCCTGGCTAAATGCACTTAGCACCTCTATTACCTCCTCTACCTCTCTAGGTGCATTTAAATCTAGCCTATTCTCTCACCTTACCACCTCTAACTCCTGTGACTGCTTTGACTAATTCCTCTCTAGTTAAGTTGTTTCTCTCTCCTGCCCTAATTACCTGTCAAAGGCCCGGTAGATGACTCCTTTCCACTACCCGTGGTTGGCTCCTCCCTCCTTTCTTGTATATACCCTATTTTTCACATTATCTTCCTGCTTCCCCCCCCCATTTGATCTGCCTATTGATTTAATGTGTTTCTCCTCGTAATTACTTGTCCTTGCACTAATGTTTTCTTCTCTTTTTTGATATTTGTTTCAGCCTATGTGTATAGTATTCCACAATGTACTTTACTTGTGTCATTCATTGTAACCTTATTGCTTGTACCTAATTTGACGCGGAACCTTTGTAAAAGAGCCTTGGCTCAAAGGTATTAATTCCTAGTACTCAATAACCAAAATCAGTCCTGCTGGTACTTGGAGGAGGAGAGGGGAGGTGAACAAGGGATTTATTTAGTGTAAGTCAAGTCTCAAAGCAGTCAGACACTGTACCTGTAGTACACCCAAAACTCTCTCAAAGCCAAAAGACACCTTGTGATCTGCAAGCCTCATCATCTCTGACTCTGAATAAAAAAATATATCTTGAGTGTGCAGAGAGGTGAAGGCAAGGCTCTATTAAAGCTTATTGTTCACTCAGCCTGTGTAAAGCCCTCCAGAGCTTGAACCTGGAAGATAGATACTGACAGACTTACTAGTACTACTACTAATTTAAACTAGCCCCTGTCAGCCTGCTGTTGTGCTCTGCCACTGGACTAACTGAATAAAAGTAAAATTGAGTGACACTGTGACAACTTCAAGAAGGCACTGTCGACGGGAGAGGAGGGGGAGTAAATTACAAAACAGGTTGACAGCAGGATACCCCTCGGGTTTTAGTTGTGAAATCTGAGCGGGAGGAAAATATAAATATTAAACTCCTTTGTCCGGGGTTTTACAGGGAGGGAAAGAATACTAAACAGACTGTTCACGTCTTCTAATATCTCTGATCATCACTTCACTGTAGTGTCCACTGTCTTCAGAGTGCTTACTGTACTTTAAATTTGCACTAGCTAAGTAAACCAAAAGGAAAAAATGTCTCTGTTAAAGTTTGGCTTTAAAAAAAATTACAGGAAAACCTTTGGTTTCAAGCCAAGAGGGAGGAGAAAGCTCGGGTTCTTCCATGTGTACTGCTTCTCCATTACTGATAGACTCAGTAGCACCAACTACTCACCCCACCATTGTGGCCACAGATGTGACAACTTGTAGTGCCAGTGCTGATATACCAGCAACTCTGACTACTGTTGAAAGTGGCGGGAGTCCCGGGGCAAAAAGAAAGGGGTTCCAGGAGACCTGAAGAAAAATAGGAGTGGCTACTATATGAGCCTGATGTGGGCATGACCTGCTCATACTGCAAAAATACTTAAGGGAGACAAACACTTTCATGAGTGGCTGTAAGAGCATGAGACTTGAAAACGACGAGCTCATGAACTCTCCAAACCTCATAAATTAGCCAATGAAAAATACTGTGTCTAACACAGACCCTTCCAACTTAGCAACAGAACGAGGAATAATACAAATGGAAAAATGAGGCTACACAAGTGGAACATTTGTTTAGAACAACTCTTTATTTGATTAATTCAGAACGCCCATTCACAGATTTCCCTGGCATCTTAGAATTACAACATGTAAATGGTGCAAATGTCGGAGTCAGTTATAGAAGTGACAAACAGGCAGCAACATTCACACATTTTATTTCAGAATCAATAAGGATAAAAGATGCAAAACTGGTTAACAGTAACACTTTCATCTCTGTCCTATGTGATTCGAGCACTGATGCCTCAGTAATAGAAGAGGAGGAAGTCTATATTAGGACAATGGAAAATTTCCGTCCAGTTAACAAATTTGTTTCCCTTCAGCCAGTCTGTATTCCAAATGGTGAAAGCATTTATAACTCAATAGGTGATGCCTTAGAATTCACCTTGGACTGGAAAGAAAAAATTGTTGCTTTTGGATCTGACGAGGCATCTGTCATGTTGGGTAAAGTGACTGGGGTGTTTGGCAGGATTTTGAAAGATGTACCTCATTTGTTAGGGATTCAGTGCAGTGCCCACAAGTTGGAGCTAGCTATAAAGCAATCAGCAACATCTATTCCATACATGAAAACAACAGATGAAGTCTTAATGGCAATCTATAAAATATACCATAAGTCTCCCAAAAATTGGGCTGGTCTCAAAGAGTTAGCCAGTAATATGAGGTACACCATTCACAAACCAGTTAACGTGTCAGGGACCCGGTGGGTTGCACACAGAGAAAGGGCTCTGTCTGTTATTCTGTCCAGCTACAAGGCCTTAGTTGTACATTTACAGCACATTGCTTCCTCACCAGGGCAAACAAAAGATCAGGCCAATGGGTTGTTCAAAACAATAAGTACTGTGAGATTTGTCCTCTTTCTCAGTTTCTGGCTGAATACCTTTCTGTCATGATGGCCTTCAGTCTAACTCTACAGAGAGACAGCTCAACAGTAGAAACAATAGTCAGCAAGGTTGAAAGCACGGTGCTCTGGCTAGAGAACTACCCCTGCACAGGATAAACTTGACAAAGTCTGTAACTAATGCTGTTGCTCCCTGACTCTGACACAGCTGACAGTGACACTAGAACAAGTCGAACTGACAGGCTCAGCCACTACTCCGTTCAGTTCCGTGGATCTGCATCTTCCTTAACTTAGAAAGGGATATTCTATAGATAGAACCAAACAGGCAGCTGCTATGCCGATGTCTATGCTTCTTCTTTCATCTACAATTGAAAGTATTAACTCACGATTTTCCAATTTAAAACCGATAAAGTCCTACGGTCATTCAGTATATTTAACCCATTACAGTTACCAGATAGTGACCATGACCAACTAGCCCTTTATGGCAATGAGGAAGGCAGAACCCTCACAGAGCACTACAGTGACCTACTGAAGAAACACAATAATAATATAAACTTGATTGAAGCGCAATGGTTAGAGCTTAAACCACTTATGAAAAAAAAAAAAAAAAAAATCACTGAATGAGCTGTCTCCGAAATTTCACTATTTGGATTTCTAGCAAAAAATTCTCCATAATGATGCACATGAACAGCGATTCCCTGATATTCTGGTCTTAGTCACAATAGCTCTACTGATCCCAACCCAAACTGCAGTAGTTGAGAGAGGATTCAGCTTGATGGGCAGAGTGAAGTCAGACTGGCGGTCCTGTCTGTCTCCTATGACTACATCTGAACTAATGCGTGTCAAGCTGTCAGATGCTAGCATTGCTACATTTGACCTGCAGGATGCATTACACTATGGTTCAAATCTGGAAAACAAAAGAGAAGACCTCATGTGAGACCATATGGCTGCAGACTTGATTCAAGTTCTGATTCAGAAATAGACTAGACTCAGTGTTTTACCTTGAAAAATAACCCCCCCAAAAAGCAACAGTTTTCTCTCTTTCCACTTTACAGTCCATTTTATGTTTTAAGTTTAAAATTCACCTCACAAAAATGTGGACAGGTAAAACTTTGTCCGGACAGGCAACATTTACATTCCACCTGTCCCTCGGACAGGCATCTCAAAAAAATTATTTCTAGCCCTGGTGAGCACGTATGGGTGAGGTGGTCACAGTGCAGTACAAGGCGACAGGTTTTGTTGAGAGAGAGGCGGAGCCTACTAAGGGTCGAGCTGGTGGCAGTGCAACAGATGAGAATGCCATAGCAGAGTAGGGAGAGGATAGAGGACGGCAATTCAGAGGGTGTCTTGAGTAAGGCAGTGTTTAATCCGATAAGAGTAGGCAGAGGCTGACATTAAATGGCAGTGGACAGGATGTATGTGCAGGTGGAAGTTGAGTGCCGGGTTAAGGGTGATGCCCAGGTATTTAAAGGAGTCCACCTGCTCGAGAGGGGTTTGGTCCACTGCTAGGATCTGGGGGCAAAGTTCCTTCTTAAGAGCTCTGAGGGTGGGAGAAGATCATGAACTTTGTCTTCTTGTAGTTTAGTATAAAGCGTTGCTCAGAAAACCACAGCTCTGCTTTACTGAAGGAGGACTGGAGGGTTTAGTGTAGATGAAAAGGGTCAGGGCTGGATGTATAAAGTACCACATCATCCGCATATAGTAGAAGGTTGCCACAGCAGGGGGCGGGGAAGGAGTTAAGGTAAAGGCTGAAGAGGAGGGGATCAAGGATGGACCCCTGAGAGAACTGGGAGTTTATCAGATAGGGTAGTGCCAATTTTGACCTGTTGGAACTGATTCGACAAGTAGTCGGTGAACCAGTTCAAGGCATCCTGGGAGAAGGCGATGTTTGAGAGTGTTAAATGCCTTAGTAAGGTCAATAAATACAGCACCCGAGGTGTGGCCTTTGTCTAAAGCGGAGTGGATGTGTGCAGTGAATTCCAGGAGGGCTGTAGTGGTACTGTGCCCCTTGCGGAAGCCATGTTGCTGTTTACACAGAGAAGGTTGTGTTTGTTAAGGTGGCTGGTGAGTTGATCATAGACAATGCATTCGAGTGCTTTAGATGGGGGGATAGAGATGGGCCGGTAGTTACTGGTGACAATGCGGTCCCCACTCTTAAATATAGGGGTAATGGAGGCAGATTTTCAGAGGGAGGGGAATTTACCTTGGCAGAGAGAGCGGTTGATAATATGGGTGAGGGGGTAAAGTACATCGAGAAGGGTGAGCCAGAGAAGCCTCAGGTCCAAGGAGTCACTACTGTAGTTGGGAGTTGCTTAGAGCATTTTTAACGTAATGCTCGGCGGTCTTGAGGGTGATGCAACGAGGTGAAGGGGGTTGGGGGGGAATCCTATAGGGGGCGGGTCGAGGGAAAGTAAGTGGGAGAACATGGCTGAGGTTAGCAAAGGCACAACTGAAAGCACAGGCTACACGAGAGGGGTCGGAGGTCAATTGCCCATCCACAACTATCTGGTTGGGAGGGGGGTTAGTGTTTTTGCCACCGATTTCCTTGATATTATTCCAGAATTTGCGCCCAGAGGCCCAGGCAGCTGTAAGAGCGGCTTTAAAGTGCTCAGCCTTGGCTTTGCGCAGCTCCCACATGCATTTGTTGCAGGCTTCTCTGTATTTCTGCCTGTCGGCTGGACGGCGCGAGTATGCATCTGGGTCAGGAGGTGGTCAGTGATCCAGGTGACCATATGGGGGCATGTGTGATTTTGTATTTCTTTGAAACTTGGCTTCCCGGACAATGCCCTTTGGAGTAACCATTGCCTCAGCGCTTGCACACAGAGGTTCTTTGTCTTTGGGAAACAGACACTTAAGTTGCTTAAAACTCCAAATTCTTTACCTCCTGTGGACAGAAGAATGGACAAGAGGTACATGCTGTCAGGCTCAGGTACGGAGAACTTGTACCAGCAATGCAGCCATGCTGGGGTTGTGCAGGCTGCAGCCTGTGATAAGGCTAACATACCCTTGGCTTCACACCCCCAGATAAAGACTCCAGGAAGCTGGATGCCATGGCAAAGAAATACAGGTTACTCACCTGTAACAGGAGTTGTAGGAATGGTATATGTTGTTCATCCACACTTATTGGCAGGTATCCTTGCAGTTTTAAATCTTGCCGGAAGGTCTTCAAGCTGGCTCCTCCCACCCACCCGGGTGGTAAAACTCTCGGCTCCGCCACATGACGCCAGATCTGGCCCACTGGAAGCTCAGGTTGTGCGTCGAAGCCGGGGAGGTCGGGTGGGTCGGGTGGATGAACAACATATACCATTCCTAGAACTGTTACAGGTGAGTAATCTGTATTTCTAGGGACATGGATATGTTGTTCATCCACACTTATTGGCAGACTCTAGCAGTTCTCCGGGAGGAGGGAGGCAAGGCGCACACCCCCGATACTTACTTGGGAAATAAAAACTGGAGAACCGAGGCCCCAAAATCAGCATCCCGACGTGACTCAAGGTCGATGTGGTAGTGGGTAATGAAGGTGTGTGCTGACTTCCAGGTAGCAGCCCTGCAGATTTCCTGGATAGGGTCGTCCCTGGAAGCAGCCACCGATGCAGCAGTATGGCGGGTAGAATGAGCTCTTATCCCTCTGGGAGGCTCCATGCCCGCCAACTTATAGCAGAGATCTATGCAGGAGGTGACCCACCTGCTTATCGTCCACTTGGCTGCAGGTCTGTCAGGTACAGCTTCAGCGTAGGTGACAAACAGCTGGCGAACCTCTCCCAGAATTCCAGCCGTAGCTCCTTATAGTAGGCGAGCCCTCTAGGGTCCAGAGTATGGAGCCTATATTCGGCCTCCGAGGTGTGATTGGTAGAACACCGCAGAGTCAACACCTGGTTAAGGTGAAACTCGACACCACCTTCGGAAGGAATTTGGTGGAAGCAGGGACAACCTTGTCCCTGTGGAAGACCAGGTAAGGAGACTCGATGAAAAGCGCCTGGAGCTCTCCCCCTTCTGGCTGACGGATAGCCACCAAGAAGGCGGTCTTCCACGACAGGTGAGAGAGATCACACCTGTGTATTGGTTCTAATGGCTTGCCCATGAGCTTGCCAATACCAGCAGTAGATCCCACGGAGGTGGAGGCTCTCACCGGAGGGAAATGTGATTAAGGCCTTTGAAAAGCGCCAGACCACCTTTTCCTCGTTGAACACGCTGCTTCCCCGCCCGAGCCCAGTAAGCAGAGATGGCTGCCAGGTGCACCTTAAGGGTCAGCTTGACCTAAGCCCTAGCTGGAGAAGGGACCACAGGTAGTCCACAATGCTTCGCCAAGGAACAGGAGGAAGGGCCCAGGCTTGTTCTGACACCAAATGGAAAATCTCTTCCATTTGAAGGCGAGCATTTCCTGGTCAATTCCTACGGAAGCCTCAACAACGTTGAGGACCTCGTCGGAAAGACCCAAGGCCTGGAACTCTAGCCGCTCAGGAACCTGGCCTGATGCGACGGATGGATAGGGACGTGAAAGAACGCGTCCTGCAGGTCCAGAGAGTAGAACCACACGCCGCGTTCCAAGGATGGTATTATCTGAGCCAGAGTAACCATCCTGAAGGTTTGAGACTTTAGGAACTTGTTTAGGTCGTGTAGGTCGAGAATGGGGCGCCAGCTTGTCAGGAGGTTTGTCCTCATCCCTAGCATTTCCGGCACGCCGGAAAATGCTGTCGGTAACTAACCCCTCGGCTGAGGGGTGTTCACGAAAAACCGGACAGGGAACCGGTAGGGACCGCATACTTCCTGGCCATCATGGCCGAAGGCGCAGGGCAGGAAGCAGGACGCTGCAGAGCTCCAAGGCCGGACCCACAATGGCCTCGGCTACCAGGAAGGCCTCCGAAGGGGAATCCCCTCGGTCCAATATCTCCATGAGGGGATACTTGGCCCGCTTAGATACCGGCTCGAGCTGCATCCCGGTGGACTCAGAGATAAGCCTAAGTAAGCCCAGAAAGGACGAAGGGCTCTCGTCCATCGACTGACCCCCAGAAGACTCCAAGTCCACTCTTATGGAGAAAAGGGAGGAATCGTCGTCGGACTCTGAAGAGTCCGAAGAGTCCGAAAAGAGCTGCCTAGGGCCTGAGCCACCCTCCACCTGCCGAGGCCAATCGGGAGTGAGGGTAACAGACAGCCTATGGGGCAGACCCTGAGCCAACCGAGAATTCTTGGTCGGAGCCCCAAATAACGGCTGTGGGCGCGGGATTCCACCGGAATCGGCGGAGCAGCTGGTTTTGGCCGAGCAACTGGCCTGGGAACAGGTGCCTTGGGAAGGTCGAGGGGTTGCTTCGGCCGCTCCAGTGACAGCCACTTAATGGCCAGGGAAGGCGGCGGAGTCGGCTTGTTCCCGGTCAGAAGAAGCTGTTGCCACATGAGGTCCTCGTACCGCCGACGTAACTTATGTCGGAGCCTCGTCCGAGGAGGAGGATGAGGACGAGCGCGCGCTGCTATGCTGTGGTGCGAGACGCTTGACGGGCGGATCGGCTGGACCGCTGGGTAGTCCGAGACCGCGAACCTCGGCTTTTCCGAGGGGTCTAGAGGGACGGTCGGTGGGACCGGCTCTCCTCGCTCGGAAGGTTCACCAGGGCTCGGAACCGGGGCACTGGCAAGCCCACGGATCCTCAACTCTCACCGGGAACCGGAAGAGAGATTTCGCTTCACCAGTCGACAACCCGTCCAATGGGTCGAGAAATATCTCGACTGCGTCTACGGGAGTCTCTGTCAACTGATCTGACGGGGATACCGTGAGACCAGTGGCCGAAGCTGAAGGATCGACCAAAGTCGATGGCCGACTACTCGGGGAGAGGGACCTTTCCCGCTCCCAAAAGCGTCGACGGAGGGACTTTCCCTTGTCTTTCTTTTTGGACCGAGAAGGTCCACCAGACGTTGGGCCCTCTCCCTTGGTGGAGAAGGCCAGACAGAGCTCCTTGAAGGAGGCCGAATAAGAGGAACCCAGGGACAGCGGAATAAAAGCAGAGGAAGGAGCGGCACGAGCCGCCTCCTCTTCGAGGGTGATCATCTGCTCAAGCCGATCCGCCAAGCCCGCCGCCGCGGAAACCGCCAACCGGGCCTCTTTTGACTTCACCGGAGGAAAACGCTTCTCGGGACGCCCAAGTTGTAAACGGCAGCACGGGTCTTCGAGAACGTAGGGCCGGTACGAAGAGCACAGGTCGCAGGCCTGTGGGTCGTGCTCAAGGCCTGGCAGACGACGTGGAGTGCGGATCCGTTCGAGACATCTTCTGCCCGCAAGGGCATCTCCGAAAACCGGGAGTCGATTTGTCCATCGCAGCCGCGAGGGATAGAAGACTGAAGTCTAAAGTTGAAAAACTTTTAAATTCGCAAAACCGAAGAATTAGGAACCAGTCTTATACGCAGAGCGTTAAGGAGGGAACCTGAGCTTCCAAACGGTAAGGAAGATCTGGCGTCATGGGGCGGAGCCGAGAGTTTTACCACCCGGGTGGGTGGGAGGAGCCAGCTTGAAGACCTTCCGGCAAGATTTAAAGCAGCAAGGATACCTGCCAATAAGTGTGGATGAACAACATATCCATGTCCCTAGAAACAATACATGGCATCTTCTTTGGGACTCAGGCAGGTTAATTACATGGCCTACACAGCCAGGTACCAGAAGTCCCGATGGAACACTGTACTGGAACTGGCTAAACAAGTCTTCCCCCTAGCTGGCCAGGGAGCTGGAGAAGGTGGCTGCTGATGGGACTGAGGCATCAAAAATCCAATTTCATGCTGCTGTGGACTCGAATGATGTGTCATCAAGAGTCATGGCTACATCTGTGGCTCTTCGGAGACTAGCTTGGCTCAGATGTACTAGCCTGTCACAGGATACCCAGGCTACGGCTATAGATTTCCCTGTTGTCACTAATTCTCTGTTTGGGGAACAGACAGAGAATTTTATGAAAAAGATGGATGAGTACAGGGCCACCTTATAGGGGTGCACAGGCCAAGGAAAGGCAGGCAACTCCTCAGAGGCAGCAAGCTAAGGGCAGGGGCAGGCCTTTTCACAGGCCATTCTATCAGGCACAGGCCTGCTCTCCTTTTTCCTCAGAAGGGGTTCTTCAGAGGGAGAGGCAGAAGGGGGATATGCAGGGCTGCATCCTCCTCTCAGCAGAAGGCTCCTGCCAAGCAGACACCCTGATGTGTCAGCCGGGGTAGGTTCCCCAATCCCTGTAGGAGGCAGGCTGGCTTACTACTCCCAGAACTGGAAGTAGGTTACCTCAGACAAGTGGGTCCTGGAGGTAGTACGCCAGGGACTGGCCCTCAGTTTCAAAAAATTTCTAAAGCTGAGGGCCAGGTCTTTTCCACCTGCAAACATTTCCGAAACCATTGTCCTAGAGGCAGAGGTCTCATCTCTGCTGGCTCTCAGAGCCATAGAGAAAGTTCCTACAATTCACGGGGCAAAGGTCTGTATTTCAGATACTTCCTTACCCCGGAAAAAACAGGGGAGTGGCGGCCCATCCTAGACTTAAGATACCTAAAAAAGCATCTACTAAAGCCAAAGTTCAAAATGGTGACTCTGGGAATAATTCTTTCCTCTCTAAGGCCAGGGGACTGGCTAGCCTCCCTGGACCTAAAGGATGCCTACTTTCACATTCCCATCAGGTGCTCCCACAGAAAGTACCTCAGGTTCGAACTGCCTTCAGGCCATTACCAGTTCAGAGCAATGCCCTTCGGTTTAACATCAGCTCCAAGGGTATTCACAAAATGCCTAGCAGTAGTAGTAGTGGCCTTTCTAAGAAGAAAAAACAGCTCCATATTTCCATACCTGCATGACCGTCTCATAGTGAGTCAGTCTCCAGACCAAGTCAACTCAGATTTACAAGTGACCCAGCAAGTTCTCACTTCTCTCGGATTCCTCCTCAATCTTCCCAAGTCAGTTCTCGAGCCAGTACAACTCTTGACCTTCATAGGGGTAGAACTGGATACTGTCAAAGCAAGAGCATTTCTCCCCCCTTGGTAAGGGTAAGGGCCATTATAGAGCTGGCCTCCTCTTTCAACCTGCTGGTGTCTCGACCAGCAAGGCATTTTCTTCAGCTTCTGGGCCACATGGCAGCCTCCACTGCAGTGGTCCAAGGGACCAGATTTCAGATGAAGGACATCCAATTTCATTGGAGGGCTTTTTGGTCTCAGAAGAAAAATTCTCTAACCAAGCTTATTCCAGTGACACAGACCCTGATCCAGGCTCTCCAATGGTGGCAGGATCAGGACAACCTCAGGCAAGGAGACCCATTCATCACTCAACCTCACTCTGTGGTCCTTACCACGGATGCATCTCTTCTGGGGTGGGGAGTTCACCTGGGAGCTCTCACAACTCAGGGAGTGTGATCCACTCAGGAGTCTCTTCTCCACATCAATCTTCTGGAGCTCAGGGCAGTGTACCTGGCTCTGAAAGCCTTCTCGGAATCAGTATAGAACAAGGTGATTCAGGTCAGGACAGACACCACCACCACCACCATGTGGTACATCAACAAGCAGGGAGGCACTCTGTCTACGGCCTTGTGCACGAAAGCTATGAAATTATGGTCTCTGGCTTATTCTCTACAGACCTCTCTGGTAGCAGTCCACCTTCCAGGGAAGGACAATGCGCTAGGAGATGCATTGAGCAGGATTTCCCAAGGACATCACGAATGGTCCCTGGACCCCCTAGTGTTAAGTGATATTTTCAAGGTGGGGCACTCCAAAGATAGATCTCTTTGCAGCCCCAGACAATCACCAACTTCCTCTCTTCTGTTGCAGACCCCCCGTCTTGGGTTCAGTCCCTCAGGATGCTCAGATTCTGGATTGGGAAGGGAAATTTCTGTATGCCTTCCCTCCTTTTCCTCTTCTGTTTGAGGTCATGGTCACGATAAGGTCACAATCTTGCAAAGTGATCCTGATTGCTCCAGATTGGGCCAGGCAACCTCGTTATCCCCTGTTGCTGTCCCTAGCAGTTCATCTTCCCCTACCTCTTCCCAGGAATCACAACCTGTTAGCCTGTTCCCGGGTGAGGATTTGGTATCCCAACCTTCGGTCTCTCAATCTCAAGGCATGGCTCTTGAGGAGTTAAGAGTATGAAGATCTGCATCTGTCTCAAGGGGTTCTGGACATTCTCAAAGCTTCTCGAAAGCCTGCCACCAGAAAAAACTTATAATTCCAAATGAAAAAGATTCAGCATTTGGTGTTCTAAGAAACATACATCCCCAGGTACTGCTGATTTGTCTACAGTCCTGGGCTGCACGGTTCATCTTAATGTCCTAGGCCTCAGATCAGCTACCCTCAAAGTACACTTGTCAGCTGTGTCTACTTTTCTGTCAGTGGGAAAACCCTTCTCACTGGCATCTCATCCTGTTTTCTGTAAATTTTTCAAGGGACTGCGTCATACTAATCCCCCCTTTAAGGGTCCTGCTCCTGCTTGGGACCTCAATGTTTGCATTGCTCAGCTTATGCGACCCCCCTTTGAGCCTTTGTCTTCAATAGAGCTTAAATACTTGACTTGGAAAACTGTGTTTCTGGTAGCTATTACCTCTGCCAGACGTATCAGTGAATTGCAAGCTCTGTCGGGGGAGCCTGATTTTCTCTCATTCCATACAGATAAGGTGGTCCTCAGAACCAACAGGAGGTTCTTACCCAAACTAGTTTCAGATTTTCATCTGAACCAATCCATGTTTCTTCCTGTGTTCTTCACTGATCATTCTTCAGGAGAGAGAAGATTACACAGTTTGGATGTTAAAAGGGCTCTTAGCTACTACATGGAGTGTACTAAAGCACTCATGTTTGATTCCCTCCAGTTGTTTCTCACTTATGGGGAAGTGGGGAAGGGCAAACCTGCTACTAAAAGAACTACTGCCTGGTAGATTGTCTCTTGTATACAATTCTGCTATGAAAAGCAAGGCAAAGTACCCCCCCTCAGGCTTGAGGGCTCATTCGACTAGAGGTACAGCGGTTTCTGTGGCTGCTGCCAGAGATATACCCTTATAAGAGATATGCAAAGCAGCCACCTGGAAAACAGTCTACACATTCACCATGTATTACTCTCTGGATATCCAGGCTAGGCGTGATGCTAGGTTTGGTACAGCAGTACTGCAAAGTCTATTCCCAAAATAGGTTTGATACCCTCCTCCATGGAGGTACTGCTTGGTAGTCTGCATTATGTCAGAATACAGCAAGACTTCATGTGGTTTGAAGAAAAAAAATTACTCACCTCAGTAATTGTGTTTCTTCTAATGGAGTCTTGCTGTATTCTGACCTCCCTCCCTGCCTCCCCTCTCAGAACCTGTTTTTTGGGAAGTGTGCTGGCAGGCGCAGTGTTGCACCTCAGGGCTGTACTTGGCACTCTCCCCTTTTTAAAATCAGGGGGAGTGGGTTATGGTTATTATTTGTTAATTGTTTTGTTCACCACCTGGTTTTTGTTTTGGTTTCTCAACTCGAGTCTTTTGGGGATCCAAAATATTTGGTTGCCTTTTGGCTAGTAGAAATTTTTACAATTTCCACTTAGTGGGGGTAGTTAGTATTAGTTCGTAAGAATCTGACGGTTACACTTCAAAGTGCAGCAGACAGAGGTTTGAACCGAGCTCGAACTCGACGTTCTCTGCTCTGGCACAGAGTTAAGTCTTTCCTCTCCGGAGCAGTTCAAGCGCTGGGGCTAATTGCATAATGTCAGAATACAGCAAGACTCCATTAGAAGAAACAATTACTAAGGTGAGTAATTTTTTTCTTCTCCACCATTCTTCCAATTATAATTTCAGACCACAATCCAATGCAGCTTTACTTCTCGTGGAGCCCCCCATCGCAATCATCCTCCAATTAAAGGCTGGACCCACTCCTGCTTGGGGACCCAGACTTCCTCACCTGGGCAAGAAAGGAAGCCACCTGGTTCCTCCAGGAGAACCCCACTGGGGCCACTAGCATGGGGGTAACATGGGAGGCCTACGAAGCCACCATGTGGGGCAAAATAATGGGCTATGCCTCTAGATGTAGACATGAGAGGGACCAGCAGCTTACAGTACTCAAAGCTGCTCTGCAGATTGCAGAGAACAAGTGCAAAGCTCTGAAGTCTCCGTCCCTAAAAATCCCCACTAGGGCGGAGAGTTTTAGGCCTATGGATAGAAATCAACCAGCTGGTCAGCAGGTGAGCAGAAGTGGTTATCCTGCAGCTACGATAAATACTGGGAGGGCGGGGATAAAGGGGGCAAGTTCCTGGTGTATCAACTCAGGAAAATGCTCACTGATGGACATATTGCCGGCTTCCAGGGATCCCAGGGTGAGGGTACACTTTATTCCTCAGGAAGTAAATGACATAACGGCAGATTTTTATGCCACACTATATAAGACTACCATTAGTGGACTCCGGACACTATCCAGCCCTTTCTGGAGGGCCTTAATCTCCCTACACTCCCCCCCCCAAACAGACCAGCCACCTGACCAAGCCACTAACAGAGGAGGTCACCACAAGATTGCTCTCCATAAAGGGAGGCAAAGCTTTGGGAGGCGACCGATTCCCAGTGGAGTATCTGCAGGCGCTCAGTTCCCAGACTGGTCCCCTTCTTACATAGGTTTACAAGGAGACAGAGTCACGGTGCCCTCCTCCTCCATTAAGGGAGGCTGTCACATTAGTTATTCCCAAAAAGGGTAAGGATCCCAACAAGGCGGCAGGTTACAGGCCGAATGGGGCTACCAACACACAGTCCTTACACACCTGGGGTTCTGGGAAAGGTTCAGAGCCTTTGTCAAGGCCATCTACCAATCTCCCACCGCTAGAGTTGCCAAGAACCGTGCAACCTCGGCAGCATTCCTGCTACAGCGAGGCACCAGACAGGGCTGTCCCCTCTTCCCACTACTTTTCGTCTTAGCTGTCAAACTCCTGGCCTCTGCCATCTGTCCACCCGCAAATATGGGGTGAGGAGATAGGGGTGAGAAATGACAAAACGCTCATATGTGGACGATCTGCTCATCCCACTGGCAGATGTACAACAGTCACTGCCCCCAATTAACCCTACTTAAGGCCTTTAAAGAGATTTCTGGACTTAAGCTGAACCAGACTAAGACTGAGCTAATGCCCATGAACCCACTCTTTATCCCGGAGATGGCCGCCAATCCTGGACTGGTGTGGGCCAATGCAGGCATAACCTACCTGGGTATCAGGCTATCCACACAGATAGAGCAAATGTGGGAACTGAACCTGCAACCCCTCTTAATAGTGTGCAAAACTTAGTTTGACAGATGGAATAAGCTGTTTCACCCTGGCTGGGAAGATGATAGCCATTAAAATGGTGATGGCTCCCAAAATCACCTACCTGCTTGCACACATACCTCTACACCTTCCCCTGAAGTGGCTGCAAAAAATTGACAATCAGGTGGGTGCCTTCCTATGGGAAGGTAAGAAACCTAGGTTCGGCCGCAACAAACTCCGGGCCCACTGGAGGCAGGGTGGATGGAACCTTCCCTGGTTCGAGTGATATAAGCTTGCCTTCCACGCTGAACAAATCAGACACTGCTTTGACCCCTGCTCTGAGATATTCTCGCAATGGACACACATGGAGCAACACACTGGTGGGGTGGGGATAGCCTCTGCCTTTCTACATGGCTACAGCAAGAAGCCCCTAAACCAACATCCAACCATTGCCTCGGCTGGCACAGGCTGTTACAGAGTACATCGCGGGCTGGGGAGCAGTCAGATTCCACTGGCACTCACCCCAGTCTGGAACAACTCACAGGTGCAGATAAAAAAAAATAGGCCAGTATTCTGGACTCAGTGGACCTGTAAGGGTATCAGTTATATGGGAGACATACTGAAGGAGGACACAGGTAGAGTTGTCACATTCCAGTCACTACAGGAAAAGTGGAATCTTTCCAACAAGGACCACTGGCAGTACCTGCAGCTTAGAGATGCGGTCAAACCCCTACTGCTGCTGGAGCCCCAAGCAGATCACACCAATGGACTAACCAAATGGCTGAAAACCCCCAAGGGATTGGCGGGCAAGATATATAGTCAACTAAGAGACACCCTGCAGAATCAGTCCAGGGACTACAAACCTAAATGGAAAAAGTATCTGAGCTGCAACATCACTGATGCCCAATGGTTGCAGGCTTAGCACAGTGCCCACACTCTCCTCAGAGATACCCAAAGCCGCCTTATTCAAAACAAGATTTTGCACTCCTGGTATAGGACACCAGCTGTGTTACATGTTGCGGGAGTCCTGGATCATGACAGGTGTTGGCACTGTCGGGCTTCGGGTGAAGACCTGTACCACATTTTGTGGTCGTGTCCCCGGCTGCTGCCCTTCTGGAGACAGATATGCAGGCAGGGAGCAGAGGTGCTGCAGAACAACATCCCACAATCATCCTTACTGCTACTACTAGGCAGTAGACCACAGAGGTTGAAGCTCCCACAACTGGCATTCAGGTGGCTTACCATACTGGCCCTCCAGGCCAAGAGGGCTATTCCGTGTAGTTGGCGCACTACTACTATCCCTAGCATAGGGGGGGATTCCCACATCTCACAGGTGTGGCACACCTGGACAGACTCTCGTACTCCAAGGAAAGTCGAATGGAGTGTTTCAACCTCTGTTGGGGACCCTATATGGCATATGTCAGCCCTCAGACCAGGATTGGGTAGGGATGTGTCTTAGTCACAGCCAAACTTGCTATCTAATGTGCTTAATCGTACATGGTTTCCCTCTGTATGCTTTGTGGTTCCCTTCTTATTTTTCAGAGCCTGGTAGTAACCCAGGTTGCCGTTCCGTTTGATCCAGCCACTCAGACCTATGAATGATGCCATGAAGGGCTCCTCCCACCCACCCGGGTGGTAAAACTCTCGGCTCCGCCACATGACGCCAGATCTGGCCCACTGGAAGCTCAGGTTGTGCGTCGAAGCCGGGGAGGTCGGGTGGGTCGTGTGGATGAACAACATATACCATTCCTAGAACTCCTGTTACAGGTGAGTAACCTGTATTTCTAGGGACATGGATATGTTGTTCATCCACACTTTCTGGCAGACTCCTAGCAGTTCTCTGGGAGGAGGGAGGCAAGGCGCACACCCCGATACTTGCATGGGAAAGAGAGACTGGAGAACCGAGGCCCCAAAACCAGCATCCCGGTGTGACTCAAGGTCGATGTGGTAGTGGGTAATAAAGGTATGTGCAGACTTCCAGGTAGCGGTCCTGCAAATATCCTGGATAGGGACATCCCTGGAAGCAGCTACCGATGCAGCGGTATGGCGGGTAGAATGAGCTCTTATCCCTCTGGGAGGCTCCATGCCCGCCAACCTATAGCAGAGCTCTATGCAGGAGGTGACCCACCTGCCTATCGTCCGCTTGGCTGCAGGTCTGCCAGGTGTGGCTTCAGCGTAGGCTACCAACAGCTGGCGAACCTCTCCCCGAACTTCAGCCGTCTGCTCCTTATAATAAGCGAGTGCTCGTTTAGGGTCCAGAGCATGGAGCCTATACTCGGCCTCCGAGGTGTGATTGGGGTAGAACACCGGCAGAGTCAACACCTGGTTAAGGTGAAACTCCGACACCACCTTCGGAAGGAATTTCGGGTGGGGGCGCAGGACAACCTTGTCCCTGTGTAAGACCAGATAAGGAAGCTCGATGAAAAGCGCCTGGAGCTCTCCCATCCTTCTGGCTGACGTGATAGCCACCAAGAAGGCGGTCTTCCACGACAGGTGTGAAAAATCGTACCTGTGCATTGGTTCGAATGGCTTGCCCATGAGCTTGGCCAATACCAGCAATAGATCCCATGGAGGTGGAGGTTCTCGCACCGGAGGGGAAATGTGGTCAAGGCCTTTGAAAAGCGCCCGACCACCTTCTCCTGCGCCACCGACTGCTTCCCGGCCCGCGCCCAGTAAGCAGAGATGGCTGCCAGGTGCACCTTAAGGGTCGTTGACCGAAGCCCTAGCTGAGAAAGGGACCACAGGTAGTCCAGAATGCTTGCCAAGGGACAGTCGGAAGGGTCTAAGCCCTTCCCCCGACACCAAATGGAGAATCTCTTCCATTTGAAGGCGTAGCATTTTCTGGTAGACTCCTTACGGGACGCCTCAACGATGTTGAGGACCTCGTCGGAAAGACCCAAGGCCTGGAACTCTAGCCGCTCAGGCACCAGGCCGTCAGGTGCAGGGATTGAAGGTCCGGATAGAATACCTTCCCCTGGTTGACTGAGATCAGGTCCGGGCGGGTTGAAGCCGCCTGGAGCCTGGAGCTGAGGCTGAGGAGATCTGGATACCAGAACTGGCGGGCCAGTCTGGGGCTACCAAGAATCACCTGAGCCTTGTCCTCCTCGCTTGAGAAGCACCTTGTGGATCAAGGGAAATGGGGAAGGCGTCGAAGAGGCCCGGGGTCCACGGCCTCGAGAAGGCATCCCCCTGCAGCAAGTCCTGCTGAGGGGGGCCGGCATGGAACAGACTCAGCTTTGCATTCTCCCTGGAGGCAAACAGGTCCACCTGAGGCGTGCCCCAGTGGGAGAACAGGTCTTGTACTACCTCCGGCAAGAGAGACCACTCATGAGACGCAGCCCCTATCCGGCTTAAGGCATCGGCCAGAGTGCAGGAGGCTCCTGCCACGTGAATGGCTAGGAGATCCGCCTCCAGGCTGCGCACGAAGGACCATATGCGGAGAGCTTCCTTGCATAACAGCATGGAGTGCGTCCCGCCCTGGCGGTTCAGATAGTACATGGTCGTGGTGGTGTCCGTCTGGACCTGAACCACTTGACCCCGTAGAAGTGGAGCGAAGGCGGTGAGAGCTAGACGGACCGCTCATAGCTCCAGCAGGTTGATATGGCATCGGGACTCCTGAGGGGACCAGAAGCCGTGCGCTAGGTGTTCCCCCAGATGGGCACCCCAACCCATCAGAGATTCATCAGTCGATAGAGAGACCATCGGCTCGGGGCAGACGAACGGGATGCCCTCCTGCAGATGTGCTGGGACGATCCACCATTGGAGAGTGTTCCACATCACCTGGGTCACTGTCACGGGCTGGTCCAACGGATCGCAGCGTTGTGACCATTGGCTGGCCAGTCCCCATTTAAGGGGACGCATGTACCAACGGGCCCAACAGACCACGCTGGTGCAGGCCGCCATGAGGCCCAGGAGGCGCAGGAAGTCCCGGGCAGGGCGCAACTGCCCAACCAGAAATGATTGGGCAAAGGAGGAAAGAATCTCGGCCCTGTCTGCCGGGAGTCGTGCTCTGGCTCAGTAGAGAGCCAAGCTCTGCCCGATGAAGAGTATCACCTGCTTTGGCACGAGTTCCGACTTGGCCTCGTTGATGAGGAGGCCAACCTGAGAGCAAACCTGAAGGGCCAGATCTCTGGACAGCTCCGCCGCTGCTCTGGAGGGGGCTGCAATCAGCCGGTCGTCCAGGTAGGGGTACACCCGGAACCTTCGGCGCCGCAGGAACGCTGTCACCACTGCCATGCATTTGTTGAAGACCCTCGGAGCTAGAGAGAGGCCAAAGAGCATGGTCCGGAACTCGAAAAGGGACCACTCCGCTCTGAAGTGGAGGAATCTCTGATGGGACGGACGGATTGGGACGTGAAAGAATGCATCCTGGAGGTCCAGGGAACAGAACCACATGCCTCGTTCCAAGGATGGGATTATCTGAGCCAGAGTGACCATCCTGAAGGCTCGAGACCTCAGGAACTTGTTCAGGTCCTGCAGGTTGAGAGTGGGGCGCCAGCCCCCCATCCGTTTTGGGACCAGGAAATACCTGGACACAAACCCCGGGTCTGGAGGAGGATCCGCCACCTTCCTGATCACCTCTTTTCGAGGAGCAGGGCAATATTGGCTCGGCAGGCCGACAGCGAGGCTGCGGACCCCGTGGCCCCCCGAGGGGAGACGGCTCGAAAGGGTGGGGCCTGCTCAAACTCCAGAGGCAGGCTTTCCTACCACCTCCAACACCCAGCGGTCCGTGGTGATAGAGGAACAGACGGAAAGGAAGTGGCAGAGCCGTCCCCACGGGGGGAACCCAGGGGAGTGACGGATGGCTGAAGGCACCCTCAACCCGTCACTGGGCAGGCTTGGAGGAAGAACCGGCCGAGGGACCTCCTGGGCCTTTACCTCCTTGCTTCCTGTTGGAGGAAGCCGCTGGCTTGGGTTTGGGATGCCAAGCGTGAGCCTGCTGGCCCTGTTGCTGGTGCTGCTGGGCTGGTCGAGATGCAGGGACCGAAGGACAAAAGGACTTCTGCTGCTGACGGCGGCCTTTGTCCCTCTGGGCGGAGGTGACAGAGTCTAGGGTGGCACTGGACTTCTCGATCCGCTGGAGGTGTCTCTCCACTCCAGGGCCGAAGAGGTCAGTCCCCAAGAAGGGGACGTCCGCCAACTTGTGCCGGGTATCCGCCGTGAAGGTGGATATCCTCAGCCACGCCCTGCGTCGCATGGCCACCGTGAGCCGCTACTGACCTGGCACAGGAATCACCTATGTCCAGAGCAGTCTGAAGCACTACCCTGGTGCTGCTTCACCACCACCCTACCCTGGTCCTGCACCTGGCGGACCGTGGTCTGCAGGTCAGGCGGGAGATGAGGAACAACCTCGTCCAGGGAGCCCAAGAGGGCGTGGGAGAAGTGTGCCATCAGCACGGCCGAGCTGGCCTGTCGGAGGTCAAGGGAGGACGCAGCGTACACCTTGCGCCCGGCCAAGTCCAGCTTTTTGGACTCTTTGTTGGGGGGCTTATCCACATCCCAAGCATTACCGGAACGCTGGAAAACGCGGTCGGTGACCAACCCCTCAGCAAAGGGGTGCTCTGAGAAACCGGGCAAAGAGCCGGTAGGGACCACATACTTCCTAGCCATCCTGGCTGAGGGCGCAGGACAGGAAGCAGGCCGCTGCCAAAGCTCCAAGGCTGGGCCGACAATGGCCTCAGCCACCGGAAAGGCCTCCGTGGGAGAATCCCCTTGGTCCAGAATCTCCGTCAGGGGATACTTGGCCCGTTTGGACACGGGCTCGTGCTGCATCCCGGTGGACTCAGAGATGAGCTGAAGCAGACCCAAAGAGGACGATGGGCTATCGTCCACTGACTGGCCCCCGGAGGACTCCAGGTCGACCTGCCTGGAGAACAGGGAGGAGTCGTCGTTGGATTCCGAAGAGTCTGCGAAGAGCTGCCTCAGCCCTGAGCCACCCTCCACCTGCCCAGGACGGTCGGGAGTGAGGGTGACCGACAACCTGTGGGGCAGGCGTTGACCCGACCGAGAATTCTTGGTCGGTGCCCCCGACTTCGGTTGTGGAGGAGGAGGTTCCACCACAATCGGTGGAGCAGCTGGATTAGGCAGAGCAACCGGCCCAGGAGCGGGCAACTCGACTGGAACGAGTGGTTGCTTCGGTCGTTCAGGCGACAGCCACTTGATGTCCGGGGTCTTAACCGGGGTCGGCTTAGGCCCCGACAACAGCAACTGCTGCCACATAAGGTCCTCGCAGCGCCGACGCAATTTGCGCCGCAGCCTCCCCTCATCCGAGGAAGAGGGCGAGGAAGAACAGCGTCGCCAGCTTACACCGGTGTAGGACGCCCGATGTCGGCGGAACCGGCTGGACCGAAGAGGTCCGAGACCTTCGGGGACCGAGGGCGGGTATGGGAAGGGGCGGGGGACACCCGCTCTTACCTCAGCTCGGGCACTTTAACCGGGGACTGCAGCCCAGAAGGCACAGGCAGATCCTCGGTATCCACCAGGGGAACCGGTGAAGGAGGGTTGTCAGCTTCTCCAGTCGACAGCCCGTCTAACAGATCGAGAAAAATCTCGACTTCGTCGACGGGAGTCTCGGCAGGCTGGCCTGACGGGGGCACCGTGAAGCCAGCAGCCTCAGCCGCAACCTCGACTGAAGTAGACTGTCGGCTATCCGGGGAAGGGGGCCTCTCCCGCTCCCACGAACGCCGACGGTGGGACTTACTTTTCAACTCCTTTTTCTTGGGCGAGAAGAATGTCCCGATGGCCCCTCTCCTCGAAAGGATTGACAAAGTCCCTTGAACGGCCGTATAATGGTGAACCCAGAGAGCGGATAAATGTCGCCGAGGAGGAGGAAGATGCGGCCTGGGCCTCCTCCTCCTCGAGGGCGATCAACTGCTCGAGCTGCTCAGCGAGCCAGTCCCGGACACTGGCCCAAAGAGCTCTTTAGATTTTACCGGCGGAACGCTTCGGGCAATCGAGCTTCAATCGGGCAGCGAATCATCCAGGACGCTAATGAGAAGCGAGCTGCACAACTCTCGAGGCCTGGGCGGGTCGTGATCTAGGCCTAGGCAGTAGATGCACGTGGAGTGTGGATCCATCCTGGACATTTTCTGCCTGCAAGGGCACCTCCGAAAGCCGGGAACAGATTTGTCCATCGCAGCCGCGAGGGAAGATGAAGACCGAAGTTTAGAAAACTTCAAAACCAATTTCGGGCGAACCGAAGAGTTAGGATCCAGTCTAAAACGCAGAGTGCTAAGGAGGGAACCTGAGCTTCCAAGCGGTAAGGAAGGTCTGGCGTCATGGGGCAGAGCCAAGAGTTTTACCACCCGGGTGGGTGGGAGGAGCCAGCTTGAAGACCTTCCGGCCAGCATTAAAGCGGCAAGGATACCTGCCAGAAAGTGTGGATGAACAACATATCCATGTCCCTAGAAGTAAGGATATACACTGCTAGAAGTTTTATTTGCTATTACATATAGTTAGGTTTATGTTACGTTTATATGTATCCAAGTTTAACAGGTGCCTGTCAGTTTCCAGGCCTAACAGGTAGGGGACGCAACTGGTCTCTACCTACCTAGTAATAGTACCTTGCTAGTGTCACTAGCCCATCACGTCCCGTTTATGGCGTATGTGACTACCTGAAAGTGCAAATATTTCTCTCGTTGTATGAAACTTATTGTGTGAATGTATAAAAGTTCAAATACATCCATCGTATACCTATGTATGTTCATTTTAATAATAAAAATCATTAAAAGGAAAACTAACTCTACACCCCCCTACCCCTGAAAGCCTTACCCCCGATCCAGCTTTTATCTAGAAAAGCAAATTTTTCTCACGCTGCTACTTAATTTTTATTTTGAAAAGACTGTGAACCTGGAATATGGAGGATGCTGGGAGGCTCCATTTACTGTAAAGATACGGCGATGTACCATGCACTTCAATACTTTTGTACTTAAGTGCATAGTGCGTCACCGCACCTTCACAGTGAATGGAGCCCCCAGTATCCGCCATATTCCTGGTTTGTGGAATTTTCAAAATAGAAATAAAGTAAGTAGAAACGCAAAAAAAAAGAAAAACGCTTTTCTAGATAAAAAGCTGTATCGGGGGGGCGTCGATTTACAGAGTTTTCCTTTAACAGAAAAAAAAAATGTAGAGCCTGGGAGATAAGATTGAGGGGATTCAGAGGAAAGGGAACGCCTGAGTTTCCTCACACAAAAGGCGTTTTTACACTGCGGACTCTGCAACGGAATGACCATCACAAAGCCATGGTAATGTTTCTTGTTCTTGTGTATAAATGCAGTCTGTTTCGCTACATAAGCAAGCGTTTGTCTGATCAGTGAACCGCCTTTTGCATGGTTCTCCGAGATGAGAGTCGTTATACCCCACCGTATAAACAATGTTCGCTTCTGCAGTTTCAGGAACCGCACCAAGTTCACTAGAAATATCGAGCTGGTAAAATGACTGGAAGATCTACTGAAACACTGGAAGGTAATGTATTTCGGTATTAGACAATGTGTAAATGCAGCACTAAAACGAAAGAATGTGCACATCAGACCCTGAACAAAATGAACGACGCATGTTATACAGTGTAAAAGCCCCTAAAGATTCAGCATTTTCAGAATAAGGATGATATGCGAGACCTAAAGATAGTAATGAAGCAAAGTAACAGCTGTACTGGGAAGGGAAGCGTTAGGGAAAAAAAAATAATAACGGTTGATTTGTATAGAGGCTGCATGGTCCTGAGTTTACTGTCCCCCATCTCTATATTTATGCCTCTCACTGTAGGAATTAATAGAATCTGGATAGTTTCTTTGAATGTGAATAGTATAAAATTGCCCAAAAGACAGATGGTGACTTAAATCGCTGCTGAAAAATCTGCAGTACAATTCATTCTGGACTGCTAGTTGATGGAGGTTGCAGGACATCTCGTAACCAGAGTACAATCATGTTCAGTTTAAGGTTGAGTGATTCAGCATAATTTTATTTAAAAGAAGTGATGGAACAGGGAGAACATGGCTGGGTGGAAGGGTTTGCCTCAAGTCTTGAAGAATAAGACACTTCTCAATGTTTCTCAAAAGGATTTATTTCATGCTGACTTTTATAAGAGATTCCAGAACTATTTGCCACATGGCTGCATCTTCAGTATAGGTCTGTGGTTAGTGCTCCTGGCATTGACGGATGGCAAGGTTTTGGTAGCATAAAGTCGCAGGTAATCATGATGATCATGAAATCATTTTTATTAGCAGGACAGCACAACAAAGTAACACAGTCTGTAAAAGGGAAACAGCTTAAAGTTAAGCCTGTCACAGGCGAAATTAGATCAGCTTTCTTCATTTAGCATTGTCCACTGAGAGTCGGAATGTGTGTACATGCTGTAAAATACATTTTAACATATTAAAAAAAACTGTGCTGATCTGATTGGCCAATAGAACACAGATACATAATTAGCGACCCATAACTACATGCCAGATCTACTATCTGCCAAGGTAACTGGAGCAGAAAAACATGAAACGTATTACTACACAGCACATTCTAAGACAGATAGCAAACGATGGAGTGACTTGGTTAGAAGTGGCGATGGCAACATCAGACAGCAAAGAAACTTACCCCACGAATCCCTACTCCTGAGCATCCCCAACTGTCAAATGTGTCAGCCACTCAATGCACTGGTGCATGTTACAAATGGAATTTTTTAAGTCATATCATGTGATCATAAAATCCTTTTCTGTATTACACACGTGATGTTGGTAAAATATATATATATTTTTTTTAAACAAAGGTTATTTTAGGTACAAACAGCTTTTAAAAAGTAAATCCGTGACTCCGTGCAAGTGCATCAGTGTCAACACTGATGCGCACGCTTGGGGTCATGGATTTACTTTTCAAAAGCTGTTTGTACCTAAAATAACCCTCGTTTTTTAAAAAGAAAAGTACAGTTACATAAGAACTTACCGTAACAGTAGATCTTCGAGAACAGCTCTTGCAGCAGGTTACACCATTAGGACTGAAGTCGGCAGGCGCCAGGACCCCACGGAAATTTTCACAACTGCAGTATTCAGTAGGGGACTGCCTCCCGATGTCGGTCCGCCCGATGTCTGGCATAGTACATAAGGTGGCGGTCCCCCAGAATCCCCAGTTCTCCCGCCGGAGACGCCTGGCCGCTGGATGACATCAGAAGAGGAGACTGAGGATTCGCCATCAAATGGCAATCAGAATAGTGTAGAGAACACCTGATCCTAGGAGAAGGATATCTGAACAACCAAATCTACTTCCAGCAGGGATGGTGGGAGGGAAAGTACCTGCTGCAAGAGCTGTTCTTGAAGATCTACTGTTACGATAAGATCTTACGCAACTGTACTATCTTACTTCGAGAAACCGCTCTTGCAGCAGGTTGCACCATTAGGACCGATTCCCAAGCAATAGCGGAAATCCCACACCATTGGGAGGAGGGAAGGTAGAAATCCTTAGTAAAACCTAAGCCTAGGACAGAAGTCCTTGAAGGACTGCTAGACCAAAACCTGCTCTTCGCCTCGATGCCACATCCAGGCTATGATGCCTGATAAAGGTGTGCACAGTGCTCCAAGTCGCTGCTGCACAGATAGCAGAGGTGGACATGTTCTTTAAGGCTGCAAAGGAGGTAGCCATCCCCCTTTTGGAATGACCCCTAACCGCGCCCGGTAAGGGTCTGTTGCGCTTCTGGTAACAGAACGTGATACAATGTATAAGCCACCTGGACAGCGACTGTTTGGAAACGGGAGCTCCCAGCATCCTGTGGGCGAAGGAGACAAAAAGCTGATCCGATTTTCGGTGGTGTTTGGTCCAGTTCAGGTAGTATCGAAGACACCTATGCACATCTAAAGTGTGCAACAGGGCCTCTCCTCAATTCGAATGTTTAGGGAAATGCACTGGTAGATCGATACCCTGATTAAGGGTGAGAGCGGAGACCACCTCAGGCAGAAACTTCGGATTGGTCCGTAAGGAAACCCTGTCCTGATTAAAAACCAAATAAGGTTCTTTGCACATCAGTGCATGAAGTTCCGAAATTCTTCTGGCCGAAGTAACGGCAACTAAAAACAACGTCTTCCATGTAAGGAGACGTAGCTCGCAATCCGCGGCTGGTTCAAAAGGTGGCAGCGTAAGCTGCTCCAGGACAAAGGGTAAATCCCGAGGCGGAATAGGATCCTTAATCGGAGGTCTAAGGTGGAGAACACCTCTCAGGAAGGCTTGTGCTGTGTCCAACTGAGAGATAGGCCGCTGGCCTATAGGACTGTGATAGGCTGAGATGGCACAAAGGTGTACTTTTATCAAGGAGTAGGCCAAGCCTGTCTGGAAAAGAGACAGGAGGTAGTCCAAGACCGACCTTTCTGGACAATCCAGTGGCGAAAACCCCCGCGCTTGAGCCCATAGGCAAAATCTGCACCACTTCTTGACGTAAGTAGCATGAGTGGCTGGTTTTCTTGCGGCCGCTAGAATGTCAGCTACTTCTTGCGAGACCCCGTGTCGCATAACGGCTATGTCTCTAGGAGCCAAGCGTACAGGTTCAGCGAATGAAGGTCCGGATGGACCAAGGAGCCCGCCTCCTGAGACAGCAAGTGACAGCTGATTGGCAGAGGCACCGGAGGTTCCCAGGACAGCTGATGTAGTAGAGGGAACCAGAATGGCGCGATAAATATTAGCATCACTTGCTCTCTGCAAAGTTTCAAAAGGATCCTCTGGATCAACGGAAAGGGGGGAAAGACAGAGGAATCTGCCTGCCCAGGAGAGGGACAATGCGTCCTGCCAGAAAACACCAGGCCCTGGATCTAGCGAGCAAAAATTGGGCAGTTTTGCATTGGATGGGGACATGAAAAGGTCTAACTCTGGTGTAGCCCATCTGAGAAACAGATCCTCTACTATTTCCTGGAGTAGTTCCCACTCATGGACTCTGGCCTGAGAGCGACTCAGGCCGTCTGCGATGACACTGTCCACTCCTGGTACATGAACAGCAATGAGGTTTGCGCCGTGTTGTAAAACCCAATCCCACACCCTCATGGCCTCCCTGCAAAGTGGGCAGGAATGGGTGCCTCCTTGTTTGCTGAGATAATACATCACCACGGAATTGTCTGTTTGTAACAGAAAAGTACCTGGTGGAATCTCCGACTGGAAAGCCTGCACGGCGTAAAGAACTGCTCTCATTTCCAGAATATTTATGTGGAGATGAGTCTCTCGGGCTGTCCACAGGCCCAGAGACCAGACGCCATCTAGGTGTGCTCCCCATCCGAGCCCTGAGGAGTCTGTGGAGAGCGTCACAATCAGAGATGGCGCGGTGAAGGGGACCCCCACCGAGAGGTTCTTCGAATCTAGCCACTATTGCCAATCCCCGATTATGGCCTTCGTGATCCGAATTGGGAGCTGCAGATGGACTTGCTTTTGATCCCATTGGACCCGTAACATCCACTGGGTCACCCGCATGTGGAGATGGGCTAGCGGGACTGCTGCAATGGCCGCAGCCATGTGTCCCAGCAGGCAAAGGACCAGTCTGGCTGGGACGGTCTTCTTTGCCAAGATGTTCCTGATGAGGGATCTGATGTGTTCCGCTCAGTCCTGGGATAGAAAAGCTTTCCCCTGGACGGTGTCCATAACTGTGCCTATGAACTGCAGAATCTGAGACGGAACCAGGTGCGACTTCTCTTGATTGATAATGATGCCCAGCGTCTCGAACAGAGACTGAGTACAATGAATGGCGGGCATCAGCGCTTCCCGAGAGAGTGCCGTGAGAAGCCAGTCGTCCAGGTAGGGGAACACGTAGTGGCCTTGACTCTTCAGAGACGCCGCTACTACCGCCATGCACTTCGTGAATACCTGAGGTGCCGATGACAGTCCAAAGGGAAGGGCTCGAAACTGATAATGGTGACCCTGAAACTCGAAGCACAAAAACTTCCTGTGCGCTTGAGCTATGGGTATATGCAGGTAAGCATCCTGCATGTCCAAGGACGCTAGAAAAGCGCCCTGCTTGAGCATGGGAATCAGACCTGTGAGGGTCACCATGGGGAAGCATTTGTACAGGACCGACAGACTGAGGTCGCTGAGGTCCATTATCGGACGGAGATCCCCCGCTTTCTTGGGAACCAGGAAGAAATGAGAATAACCTGCACCTCTCTGGTTCCGTGGTACGTCTCTAGCTTCTTTTCCAAGAAGCGCGAGCACCTCCTGCTGTATGAGCAGGGCATGCTGACCCAAGTAACGGGAAAGCAGGGGAGGTCTTGACGGTGGGTGGTCGAGAAATTCTATGAAGTGGCCTTTCTTGACCAACTGGAGAACCCAGCGGTCGGCAGTAATCGACTGCCACCTAAAAGTGAAGGCGTGAACCCCGACCTTTTGTGCCCGTTGATCCAGAGGAGGGCAGGGGCCAGAAGGAGTCATGTTGTGGCAGCACTGGTCCCTGCAGGCTGGGCCGGTTTGGTGTAACGCTGGCCTCTGCCTGGGGCGACTTAGCCTGGGCTTTACGTTGAAAAGTGCCCCTTTGTTGCTGGCCAGAACGTGACTGCTGCCGTTGTTGCCGGCTGCCAAAACGGCTCTGGTTCCTACGAAAGGAACCAGGTCTTGATCTGTACATGGCTTGTACAGACTTGACTGCCTTCCAGCGTCCTGGAGTTTGGTGATAACCTTCTCCAAGGGTTCACCAAAAAGTACTTCACCATTATAAGGGACATCGAGAATGTTCTTCTGTACGTCCGGTGTAAAACCGGAGACAGGTAGCCAAGACTGTTTCCGGAGACAGATGCCTGAAGCTGCAGCTCTGGCAGACGAGTCCGCAGAATCATATGCAGCTCGTAGCACTTGGGTACCCACATCAGACCCTGTGCGAAGGAGGTTTAGGAGCTCCGCCTTCTGATCGCCATCCAGTAATTTATCTACTAGGTCCTGGCCCTGTTTCCACAGGGCATTCTGAAACTATACCATGTGAGATAGGTAGTTCAGGGACCTGATGGAGCATGTAGCAGCCGCAAACATGCGCCTCCCCAGGCATCCAGCTGTTTGGATTCCTGGTCCGTGCTGTGTCTCATGTGCTGCGGTCTTTGGGACCGGTCATGTGAGGCCGTAATGACCAGGGAGTCAGCCAGAGGTTGTTGAGCCAAGTACTGGTCCTCTTTCAGGGCCTTGTACAGGCGATCAGCTTTCTTCAGCACAGCGGGAGTGGAGTGTGGACGCTTCCACGCAGCCTTGGTGACGTCCGCGAAGGTGTCCACCAAGTGTGGCACGACCACAGGCTTTGGAGCTTTCTGCCGAAGATAACTGGCAAGGCGTCGTCTTTCGGGATCGAGGTCTTCAGCATCCCATCCCATGTTGTCCTGGATGTCCCTCATGATCTCAGAGAAAGAGGGATCATCCGGAGGAGACCTGGGCAGGTCATGTGGGCCAGGTGATGGAATGCTGAGTGGAGAAGGAGATCTGGAGTAATCAGAGGTATCCGATCTGGAGTCCTCCCGACGGAGTACACCGATGACGTCTGGGTCGCTTGGGGCTGGAAGACCCTGATGGAGATCTTGAAGGAGGCCTTCTCCAATCTTTGGATCTACAGCAGCAGCAGGAGGGAGAAGGGAGGAGGAGGTTTTACTGGGACCACGTCTTTACAGATGGTGTCCCACCAGAAAGTAAAGAGATCCTTTACCTCTTGTATATTCATGAACGACGGGCCTAGCGTCATTGGTCTGTCGCCGGGGTCGGGCGTCTGGTCCGCAAGCGTCTCCGGGGTGGACAAAGGTTCTCTCATAAACCCGGCATCCTCTGTGTCGCCCACCTGGTCTTCAGGCAATGTGGTGTCCTCCTCCTGTGGGAATTCCTGTGACCGGTGTCCACTGGGGGCAGTCTTCGACTCCAGCGACGCAGACGGTCGCTTGGTCGATGACTTTGGGTCCTGGCGAACACCGGCCGATGATTTCTGTGCTTGGCGATGTCAGGTCCTTAGTCTTCCTGGGTGGTGGATACAGGCCCCTAGGGAGCTGGGAGACCGACCTGGAGTCGGGGTCCTGACGTCGGGTGGATGAGGAAGACTTGTGGCGTTCGGAGGACTTAGAGGCCCGAGAGGGAGTGGAGGAAGCAGAGGGCCTGGAAGTTTTGATGGGCTGAAGAGTCGAAGAACCGCTGGACGCCCGGACCTTAACCAGAGGGGGCTGAGACCTAGCCCTGGAGGGAGAGCAGTCCAATCAGGTGGAGCCTGAGCTCCGCGAGTCCGAGGCCCGGTTCGGGATCTGGACCTTGCTTTCTCCCAGTTCTTGTCCCGGTGTCTGTGGGCCTTGGAGGAAGAATCACCCCTAGAGGAAGGTTCTTTGTCCACCCTACTAAGTTTTTCCTCTAACAGGTAAGTCTGAATTGCCTTCTGACGGCGGATCCTGGTGCGGCTGTTGAACCCTTGGCAAAATGTGCAGGCCTTGGTGTCATGCTCCGGGCCGAAGCACCGCACACAGTAAGAATGAGGATCCTTGAAAGGGATCCGTTTGCCGCAGGCACACTTTGAAAGGTGTCCCTCAGATGAAGGAGTTGGAGAAGACATTAGTTATGTAGAAACTCTTGAAGTTCTAAGTAGTCATGCGCTAGGTAGAGACCAAGAGGCCGATGCTGGCGAGTCGACGGTGGGAAAAGAACTGGGGATTCTGGGGGACCGCCCCCTTATGTACTATGCCTGACGTCGGGGGCCGGACCGATGTCGGAGGCGGTCCCTGCTGAATACATGTTAGCTAGAAATTTTAGGTCCTGCGCCGCCGGTTTCAGTCCCATTGGTGTGTAACCTGCTGCAAAAGTTGTTTCTCAAGTATGATCTGTTTTAACAACATCAGGGTGTAATATAGAACAGATTTTTACGCTCATTTATATGGTTTTAAATACTGTTTTGTACAGCTGACAACAGGCTTTTTTTTTTTTTTTTTTTTTTTAAACAAACTACTTTTCCAAGACCAGGGTGTGATATAGAACAGAGTTTTATGTTTGCATGAGCTCGCTAAAAAACAAAAAAAAAGAAAATTTCAAGTTTCACCAAGGGACTATATTGTGTGCCATATGTTTTTGTTTTTTTTTTAAACAAAAAAACCAAAACACACATTTCAAAGCAACTAAAAACACTTTCTTGCCCGCTTTTGTGAAGCAGTTTTTCTCAGTATAAGTGTGATAAGACACTTCAGGGTGTGAGATTATATAGCCAATACATCACACACTCTTGGGTGTTTAAAGGCATTCGGCACAAGCAACTTGTGCCTAGCAACACCCTTGAGGTGTGTGTGATTATTTACCCATAAATCACACACCCTGTCATGCCTTATTGCAAACTTAATTTCAGAACAGAATTAGTTCCACTATATTCCGTGATAAAGTTGGAATCTTCCAAAGAAACATAGGTTTTTGCATATGGGTAATAAAAATCAGCACTGAATCTGAAGACTGAATTGAAGCTTATTCCTACACAGTTTTTGCACTTTTTAAGTTTTGCCAGTACCATACAAAAAAGGGGGTCAGACAGGGGTGCCCCCTCAGTCCTTAACTGTAGGTCTTCAGTCTATATCCTCTAATTAATTTAATCAGTAAGCCACCAGATACTGCAGTTTAACTTGGGGGCGAGGGGATGGAAGATCTCAGTTTATGCGACTATATGCTTCTTCCTCAGGGATGTAGCTTCTATTTTTAGGTGTCAACATATACTGTATGAGCTTGGGGTCCTTTGGGGTTTAAAGGTCACTTTTTCAAAAAGCCAAGGCTGTAGTATTGCAAATAGAAATTCAGAATTGTTGCATCAGATTACTGCTGATATTGCGATCTCTCCAGAACCTCTTAGAATATTGGGGGTATCTTTTGGTGGCACAGCACCGGACTTGGATAACTGCAGTGAGAAGTTGGGGGTTGGTGAAGCAAAAGTGAGGAAACAGAAAAATTAAGAGTTTTACAAAATCAAAGATGATAATACATTATAAAATCCTTTTGCAGGCGGCCAGTCGGTGGAGTGGTAGGGGAACCTCATGACCCAGGTGGCCTGGGTTCAGGTATGAGCCTGGTCGGAGGGCCAGGATTGAGCATCCCAGAGAATGCTCTCCTCCAGAGTGGGTCTCTGCCTCCACCACAGTGCTGCCACCAGGCTGACCAAAGGTAGCCAAGAAGCGGAAGGCAGAGTGGTTGGATGGCTGTCCAGTGGGTGTACAGCTGGCATGCTGTCTGGTGCACCCCTGCTGAAGTCCCTTAGGCACAGATATGCAGAGGGTGAGGAACAGAAACGGGTTCCTTGCACCATCCATGGCATCTTTTGAAAACACACAGTTTCTTGGTATATCCCTGCCTTTGGGGGTAAGCCACGGCTCTGTGGAAAGCACAGGCACCAGCTGGATGGGTGTGTTGGGAGTCGAACTGGTGCCCTGGGAGCTCCTGAAGAAGGACTGTGCCGGTGTAAGAAGGGGCATAAAAAAGTGAGTTACAAAATACGTAATTTTTACTCCCACCATTTTTGTGTTTGGCCTCAGTGTATCCTCCTCTTCTTCAGCTACAAACAAAAAAAGCAGTTACATACTTACCATGACAGTAGATCTTCGAGAGAATCTCTTTCACCAGGCCACACCTATGAACTATAGTTGCCAAGCACTAGGACCACAGGGCAACTTTTTGCAAGCAGTCCACTAGGGGTCACCCACAAGGATGTCCTACGTCAGCACTCCCATAATATACGTGGGCAGCCCCTTTCCTCATCAGTTCCCTGCCAGAGATCATGCTCAGAAGACCCCTCTCTAGGGAACCAGGAAAGAACTTATGATTCCGCCTACCAGGTGACGCTGGAAACAGCAGGTAGACCATCCTGGAGAAAGAGACAAGAGTTACAGAGCTCTGAATCTAAGGGGGACGGAGGGTGGGATGGCATGGCCTGATAAAGAGATTCTCTCAAGGACTACTGTTACAGTAAGTACATAACTGTTCCATCTTCTTCAAGGATATCTTTTTCTTCAAGACACACCTATGGAATGAGTACCATGCAGTACTGACAATAAAATAAACAGTCTGGGTGGCTGAAGCCTACATGCCTAAAAAAGGAGATCTTAAAGCATGGCTAGGCCAAAACATGCTTTTTTTTGAGAAGCAATGTCCAGACTTTAGTGTTTAGTGAAGGTGTGGACAGTGCTCCAGGTGGCAGCTGCACATATTTCTGCAGCAGACATATTTCTGACACAGTCAAGAGAAGTAGCCATGCCTCTGGTGGAATGACTATGAACAGCAGGAAGTGCCTTACTATACTTCCTATATCAAAAAGTAATACAATTGGCCAACCGTTTGGACAGGCACTGTTTAGAGACAGGAACGCCCTCTTTTCCAGGGGTGCAGGAAACAAAAAGCTGTGAGAACTTCCTGCAGTCATTCGTGAGGTGTATATAGAGCTGGAGTATTCTATGTACATCTAAAGTATGAAGCAATGCTTCCCCTGGATTTGCATATTTGGGAAATTAAAAAAAATAAAAAAAAAGGCAGGTGGATGGTTTGATTTAAAGCAAACTCAGACACCACCTTAGGAAGAAAATGAAAATTACGTACCTACCGTAATTCTTGATCTTCTTGGACGAGTCTCCACCACTCATTCACACTAGTGGGATCTGCGCCGGAGGCACTAGGACCCATCGGGAGCAAACTTTTTGCTGGAGGGTTGGCGCGAGAGCTGGCGCCATGACGGTGGCAGCCTGTAATGACCATCTTAGCACGACCCTCCAACCGCCTCAGTACCTTTTACCAAGGAGGTGCAGCGCAACTAACGAAAGAGTAACCTAATCTTACAAAACGGACATAAGATAGTCCGGACGACCCGCAAGAAGGGTCAGCAAAGAAATCTTCACGGCTCAAAGATGTGAGGAGGAAGACCAACACAGCGGTGAGCTCGGGGATGGAGGGAGGAGGAGAATGAGTGGAGACTCGCCCAAGAAGATCAAGAATTACGTAGGTATGTAATTTTCATATCTTCCTGACATAAGTCTCCACCACTCATTCACATTAGTGGGAGAGTACCAAGCTGATAATCCCCAAAGGGCGGCAGGGAGCTAGAGCTCACACGCCTAGGACAGAAGTCCATTAAGGATAGTTCTGCCGAGGCGGAATGACGCCTGGCATGAACATCCAGTGCATAATGCTTAACGAAGTATGCACTGAGCTCCAGGTGGCGGCATTGCAGATATCTGCACTTGGAACATTGCAATTTCGCTAGGGATGCTGCGAGCGCCCTAGTAGAGTGAGCGACACTTTACCTTCCAATTCTAACCTGTGCCATGGAATAGCAATGTCGAAGACATGCCACTAACCATGATGAGATGCATCTGATAGCGACAGGCTGACCCAGCCGGTCTTGCTGAAGGAAACAAACAATTGCTGAGTCTTTATGAAATTCTGGTTCTATCTAAGTAGAACTAAAAGGCTCTCTAACATCCAAGGAATGAAGAGACCGCTCTCATTTTGGAAGTTCGCTAAGTAAGAGGAAGCACCAGAGGTTGGTTTAGATGGAATTCTGACACAAAATTGGGAAGAAATTTAGGATGAGTATGTAAGAACTATTTTGTCCTTATGGAACACAGTATACGGAGGGTCCGGTAACCAGGGCATGTATCTCAGAGACCCTATGGATTGAGGTAATGGCCACTAGAAGGCTGTCTTCCAGGTAAGAAATTTTAGCTCACAGGTAGCTAGGGGTTCGAAGGCTTATGAGTGAGCATGTCTAGTACAAGGTTAATGTCCCAGGCTGCGACCGGACGTCTAACAGGGGGTCTGGTATGCAGAATTCCCTTAAGAAATCTCTTTACCATAGGTAACCAAGCCAGAGACAAGGAAGAGACCAGCTCATGGAACGCCGAAATGGCACTAAGGTGAACTTTAACCGTGGAGTACTGGAGACCTGAGTTTGATAGGTCCAAAAGGTACTCCAGAAGCTTGTCTGGAGGACAGGAAAAGGGATTCCAAGAGGACTTTGCACACCAGAGAGAAAAGCGCCCACTTAGAAGCACAAGTTTTTCGGTAGCTGGCTTCCGAAAGCAGCCAGAAGGACGCCTGAGACTCTACGAGAGACGCTGAACCGTTCACTTCACCTCTTCAGGAGCCAAGCATGAAGGTGAAGTGACCTCAGGTTGGGATGGACCAACTAACCCTGAGTCAAAAGATTGATTGTAAGGGAAGTGGTCTCGAGAGGCTGCCGACATACTGTTAAGTAGAGGAAACCATAGTTGCCGAGGCCAGGAGGAGCAATGAGAATCATCTTGGTCCCCTGAGACTCGAACTTGAGGAGAACTCTCAATTAAAGGAAGTGTGGAAAGGCGAAAAGAAAGGCTTTGTCCACCGCAGCCTGAACACATCCTGACAGAAAATGCCAGGCCCTGGATTTCTGGAGCAGAAGAGAGGCAGTTTTATGCTGAGTGGGGATGCAAAAGGTCCAGGTCTGGAGTCCCCACTCTTCTAACAGTGACCGAAGCACGGCTGGGTCGAGAGACCACTGTGAGGGTCTGCTCCTGTCCCTGCTGAGGTGATCTGCAGTCGCTTTGTACACCCGCAGATATACCGCTTGAATTAGAGACTTGTGCTCCAGCACCACTCCCACACCTCATTGCTTCCCTGCAAAGGGGATAAGAGTGAGCACGCCTTGCTTGTTGATGTAATACATCACAGCTTTGTTGTCCGTTTGAAGGAGAATGTTCTTGTGACAAAGAACATTCTTCAACGCTCGGATCGCATAGAGGACCGCTCTCATCTCCAGAACATTTATGTGGAGCTGAGTTTCGAGCTGAGTCCATACACCTTGAGTGTGGAGAGAGAGAGAGAGAGAGAGAGAGACAGTGAGCTCCCCATCCCATTAGCGATGAGTCTGTGGTGATGGAGATCTGATGATCCAGAGGAGCAAAGGGGAATCCTTCCAGGAGATTGCTCTCTTGAGACCACCAGGTGAGAGACCTTCGTAGGGGCTGCGTCACCTTGATGGGATAAGACTGGGGGTGAGAGGTCGGTGACCACTGAGTGGAGAGCATCCATTGGGTGGTCCTCATGTGTAACCGAGCTAGGGGTACAGTGAACACTGAGGACGCCATGAGACCCAACATACGTTGCATCGAGAGAGCTGTGACCGATCGGTTCTCCCCGATGTAACGGGCCATCTGAAGGATGTCGAGTCTTCTGTCCTCTGGAAGGAAAGCCTTCGCGGAAGAGGTGTCCAGAAGAGTCCCTATGAAAAGGAGCCTCTGGGAGGGCTGCAGTTGTGACTTCTTCAGATTTAGCAGAACTCCCATGGACGAAGAAGGCGGAGGTCGCTTGAACGGCTTCCAGAGTCCCTTGGCTGGAAGGACTCGCTAGGAGCCAATCGCCTAGGTAGGGAAACACCCGGAGTCCGAAGCTTCCTGAGATGCGCCTGCAGAACTGCACAACACTTTGTAAAACTCATGGGCGCCGAGGATAGCCCAAAAGGCAGGACTTGAACTGATAATGTCTGACCCAGAGCTACAAACCTCAGGAATTTGCGATGGGTCGGGTGGATGGGGATATGCTGGTAAGCGTCCTGCATATCCAGGGAGGCCAGCCAGTCGTGCTGATGCAGCAAAGGTAACAGGGTACCTATTTAAATCATTTTGAATTTCTCCCTGGGGAGGAATTTGTTCAACTTTCTGAGGTCTAGAATGGGGCGCATCCCCCCAGATTTCTTTGGAACCAGAAAGTAATGGGAGTAGAACTCTGTTTTGCTGATGCGGGGGCACCAGTTCTATTGCCCTGTTGTTTAGAAGGCCCTGGATCTCGGCGGTGAGGAGGTCTGACTGAGAGGTCGACAACCTGGGTTGTCGTTTGGGAGGGCAACTCGGGGGGGTTTTCCAAAAGATTGAGAGAATAACCCTCGCTAATTATCCGAAGGACCCATTTGTCCGAGGTTATAGACTTCACCGATTGTAGAAGTACATCAGACGACCTCCCACTGGAGGAGAAAGTTCCATCTCGGGCAGTGTGGATGGAACTGGGGCCGGCACCATAAGGTAGCGCGGGGCTTTAGGCCCCCGCGCTTGCCGCGCTTTCTTTGAGGTTGGGCAGGTTGGCTTTTATGGAAGCTTCCTCTGCCTCGAAGCGACTGGCGACTATGAAACTGACGCTTGTTCACATGCCCCCGAGAGGGTAGGCGGGGTCTAGCCAACTTAATGGCCGACTCTAGTCTTCCGAGGTGGCCTCTAGGGCTTGCTCTACCTGAGGCCCAAAAGATAGGAGCCATCCAAGGCAACGCCATTACCTGCTGCTGAGCATCATTCGTGAGCCAGAAGTACGCAGCCAGGAATGGCGCCGAGTACAAATCTCGGCTGCTGAGCGAGAAGCAGTGTCGAAAGCGCCCATGGCGGCTTTGACCTGTTGGTTATTGGACTCAATACCTCGGATAACGGTTAGAAGGAGCTCTGACTTGGAGTCAGAATCTGGAAGAGCTTCAACCATTCGTTTCATAGAGTGCCACAGGATATACTCATACTGAGAAAAATAGCCTTGATAGCTGGCAATACGCATACTTAAAGTGGAGGCAGCAAAGACTCTCTTACCTAATGTATCAATTTTACGAGACTCTTTGTTAATAGGTCGAGCTGTAGTAGTTTGAGGAAGAACGACCTTGTCATTCTCTGCCAGGACTACAACAGGATCCGCAAAGGCTTGGGATGCCAAAATGGGACGATCCTTGGGAGCTGAATATTTCTTATCAATGGATTTAGCCACTGAAGGAATAAGAGCAGGATTATTCCATACCATTTGAGAAGCAGCGCTCAAGGAGGGTTGAATCGGAGGAGTCAAATCAGGGGATCTCCAGCATGAAGATACTGAGTCTTAATATTTTCCCAGGATCGATGTCCGTAGTCTGAGAGAAAGAGTGGATCTCAGGTTCCGCAACAGAGACTTAAAGGATAGGTCTCGACCACAGGCTCTGTAGCGGTGAAGGATCCTGTTTCTCCACTTCATCACCCAACCGGGTCTGGGTCAGGCTCAACATCATCTCCTGATAGTCCAGGAAGGACTGCTTGGACAGGAAAGGAGGAAAGATAGGAGAAGAAGAAAGAGCAGATAGAAAGGAGAGTCCTCGAGGGCCCCCGGTGCCGAGGAGGCTGGAAGGAGTCAAAACGGCCATGAGGTGCACGGCGCCGAGCACCGGCACCGCAAGCGGCACCGTGATGCGCCCGGGCGGGCTGCGGAGACCCCGGCCGCACGCAGACGGCGCCAGCGAGACCCAGCGTGCCGAAACGGCCGACAAGCGCAGGCGCACTCCAGCGGAGGTGCAGGAGACACCCCTGGAACCTGGAAAGGAAGAGAAGGAAAACCAGGAGATAAGGGCATCGGTGTGGCCCCTGCACCGCAGCCATGTGAGGGGGGAAACACTTAAGCACGAGTCGCTGGCACCGAAGGAGCGCCGCGCACTCAGAAGGTCCAACCGCCTGCCTGATCGCCCGACGAGACCAAGGCTCCGGGCAACGGAGCCAGGCAGAAGAACCAACCTCCGAGCCCTATCGCTCCATAAGAGCGCCCACTGATGAAACTGCTCATCTGGAGTCCTACCTATAGGCGGTGTCGAAGACAGGCGGAAACCGAAGTTACGACCGAAGGAGGAGACCGCAACTAGGTACGATAACCGACCGTCGGACGCCAAGAGACGTATCAGAGGGCGACCTCGAGTGATGCCTTCTCTTTTGACCTGTGGGTCAAGAAGAGTTTCGAGGACGAACGGTGCCGAGAATGCAACCGCTTATTTTTATGCCGGGGACCGCCATCCCCGGCATCGGACTGACCGCTGTCGGAACCCCGCTGAGGAGAAGGGGCTGACCGACCCAGCCTGACTGACTGAATAGTTGCACGAAGTCTCCCTACCGTCACCTGACCTGCTCATGGTCGACTCCGTCCAGTAGGCTGAGACTTCTTTACTATAAGTTAAATTCTAAAATATAACAGAAATAGAATAAAATTAAGCGATACTACTATCGAGATAGAATTACAAAAAAATAAACTGAAAACTATGCGCTAGTTTGAAGTTTGACTCCAGACAGGCGAGCGACGTTGTCACTGAAGCGCACTCGACGGCGGGAAAAAAGGAACTGAGGCGGTTGGAGGGTCGTCGCCAAGATGGTCATTACCGCTGCCACTGCACTACAGGCGCCAGGCTCAAGGCGCCATCTCTGCGTCGACCTTCCAGCAAAAGTTTGCTCCCGATGGGTCCTAGTGCCTCCGGCGCAGATCCCACTAGTGTGAATGAGTGGTGGAGACTTATGTCCAGGAAGATCTTGGGATTAGTACATAGCGACACCCTGTCTTTGTGAAAAATAAGGAGGCTCACGCATTAGAGACTGAAGCTCTGAAACCCTATGAGCAGAATAGTAACTAAATGCTTTCCAAGACAGAAAGCATAGATTACAAGTAGCAGCTGGCTCAAAAGGAGCCAAAGTAAGCTTTTCTAACAAAATTCAGGTCCCAAGCTGGGACTGGACTGTGGATAGGAGGCTTCGAGGGCAGTATGCCTCTCAAAAATGTACGGGCCACCTCCAACTGAACAACCATACGACCATCAATAGGCCCATGAAAGGCCGAAAAAGCCACACAGTGCACTTTGATGGAAGAGTATTTGAAACCTGCATCTGCCGAGGATAGCAAATACTCTAGAACCTGATTTGCTGGACATGTAAAGGGATCCACTTGATGGGAAGTATCCCACAAGGCAAACCACTTCCACTTCATGGAATAAGTGGCCCTAGTGGAAGGTTTTCTGGCAGCCACCAGGACATCAGCCACCTTTTGAGACACCCCAAAATCTAGCAATGGCTATGTCTTCAGGAGCCATGCATGGAGATGGAGTGACCCGAGGTCAGGATGGACCAAGGTTTCCGGTTCCTGGGACAGCAGACCCTTGTACAGGGGCAGAGGCACTGGTGGTTCCACCAACTGCTGCAGTAAAAGATACCAGATCTGAAAAGGCCAAAGAGGAGCAATGAGTATCAGCATAGCCCCTCCATTTGGAGTTTGATTAGCTCCCTCTGGATTAGATGGAAGTGAGGAAAGGCATAAAGGAACCTTCCCTTCTGAGAGAGACAACACGTCTTGCCAGAAAACTCCAGGCCCTGGAATGAGCAAGCAGAAAAGGGGCAGTTCAGCAATGTGTGGGGACACAAAAAAGGTCCAGCTCTGGATGACCCCACCTGTTGAACAGGTCTTCTGCTACTGAGGTCAGCAGCTCCCATTTGTGCATTTTGGACTGTGACCTGTTTAGGCTGTCTGCCAAGACATTTTGGACACCTGGAACATAAACTGCCGATGGTTCTAAACCATGTTCTAGAGCCCAATACCAAACCCTCACTGCTGCACTGCATAGAGGGTAGGAGTACATTCCCCCCGCTTGTTGATATAATGCATCACAATGATGATGTCTGTTTGCATCAGCAGAGGTCCCTGGGATAAATGGGTCTAGAAGGCTTGTAGACAATAGAGAAAAGCTCTTATTTCTAGGACATTTATGTGGTCCACGCTTGCTGCGTCTGATGGGGCACCAATTGTTCCTCCCAGATTATTCCTGAGGTGCCTGTAGTGACGAGGGGAGTGGATTAAGAAAGGAACCCCATTCAACAAATGGCAGAGTTCCATCCACCACAGCAGTACTTTCCGGACAGGAGAGGTTACTAGAACTTTCTGTTCCAAGACGTCTGTGCATTGGTCCCACTGAACTCTAAAGGTCCATTTTGGAATTCTCGCATGCAGCCTGGCCAGTGGTACCGTGACTCCATCATGTCCTGGCTGTGACATACCTTTTACTGTATACCATCTGGGCCTGTGAATTCAGATGTTCAGCCCTGTCCTGGGGCAGGAAGGCTAATCCTTGGACTATGTGTCCAAGACTGCTCCTATGTACTGTAGACGATGGCAAGGGGTCAGCACTGACTTTGGCACATTGGACATGATCCCAAGAACATCAAACCCTTGCCTGGTGCATGCTAGAATCTGATGAAGCTGCTCTTTGGAGTGAGATTGGAGCAGCCAATCATCCAGGTACGGGAAGACATATAGTCCTTTCCTCCTGAGGGCTGCTGCCACTACTGCTACACATTTGGTAAAGACCCGTGCTGCAGATGATAAAGAGCAATACCCTGAGCTGGTAGTGTTCTCCTTGGAAAAGGAACACGAGTATTTCCTGTGAGGGGAAGAATCTTGATATGCAGATAACCATCCTGCATATCCAGGGAACAAATCCAGCCCCCTACGCACTGGAGTGATCCACAGCCCTTCAGCACAGGGAGAGGAGGTAGCAGGGCAACAGTGGAAGAAATATACAGGATGGCAGCAAAGGGGAAGGACTGCTGCTGGGCAATTTTAATATGCCTGACGTGAATTGGACCATACAGGCAGCTGACTCAGCCAGGAGCCAAGACATCTTGGAATCCTTGACGGGGACATTAGAAGTTCGGGTGGATGGTCACCTAGGGCCTAGCGACCACCAAACTGTGTGGTTTAATACTAGTAAAGTGTCACAGTCACGCCACACAATCGTGAGGGTACTGGATTTTAGGAGGGTGAACTTTGTTAGGATGGGGACAGACATCAAAGAAGCCCTGGTGAGTAAGGAAGCGAAGTAAGGCAATGGGCATTCCTAAAGGGTGCCATACTGGAGGTGACAAATCAGTGCATTAGGCTAAGAAACAAGGGTAAGAGAAGGAACAAATCACTATGGTTCTCAATGGGGGTGGCGGAGAAAATAAGGGCCAAAAAGGTGGCTTTCAGAAAATACAAGGAGACACAGAAGAAGGGGGGATAAGTCTCTGTACCTAGATAAATAGAGGGAAGCAGGGAAAACAGTTAGGAGTGCAAAGGTGCAAACCGAGGAAAGATTAGCACAAAGAAAGGGGACAAGACATTCTATAGATACATTAGTGAAAGAAGGAAGGCAAGGGCTGGGATTGTAAGGCTCAGTGGGGAGGAAGGGGTGTGTGTGTGTGTGTGTGAATATATATATATATATATATATATATACACATACATACACACATATATATATACACACACACATAAATACACATATACATATACATACACATACGTGTGGAGGGAAACCTAGGAAAAGCATCAATACTGAACACTTCGGTTCAGTATTCACTGAAGAGGGGGAGGGGGAGGGACAAGGACCAAGCTCGGCATCAGAGACAACGTAGGGAGGGAGGGAGGTGAACACCAGTCCATTTACACAAGGCAGAGTCCAAGAACAACTCAAAAACTACGGATGGACAAAGCAATGGGACCAGATGGTATACACCCTAGGATATTAAAGGAACTACGGATGGTGCTAGCAGCTCTGTTTAGTAAATCACTCAATACAGGAATGGTTCCAGAGGACTGGAAAGGGCACACGTAGTCTCTTCACAAGATCTCATCTACTAGCATTCAATCTTCGCCTCACAACTGGATAACCCTGTATCTCTGCTGTTACCTCTATAATTCTAAGGTTACCCCCCTTTCGCACTTTGATTAGCCTTGCTACCCCCATCCACCTCACCCCTGCCTCTACCCTCCCACACCAGCGTGACAATGCCTATGGCTGCCACCTCCTACCTTTCTTACACCCCTGCCCACCTGACCCACTGTCCCTACCCCCCCACACCAGCTTGACAAGGCCTATGGCTGCCACTTCCCACCTTTCTTTCTCCCATCTTTATCCTTCCCTCTCTCATCTATGCTTTCCTCCTATTTCAACAAAACTATGTAGATTGCCCTAGATAGCTTCTGGCAGAGCACCAGGAGGAAGGAGCTGCTGATATAACTAAACTTCTCTACTGGAACTATATTGCCCTCCTTCCCTTCCCTCCACCCAAAGGCAGTTCTACTTTTATAAGCACAGGATTTGACTGACAACACGAACTTCCTGTTTGGGAGCAGGAAGTGAGTGATCACAGAGCCACCAAAGACTCACCATCCTAGAAGAGCAAGAGTAGCTCTCTGTCCCCCCCCCGCCAAGCTGCTGGAGGTTTGACTGAGCAACTAATGAGACTACTGAGAAATATAGCAACTTCTCGTCTCAGAACAGGAAGATCAGGAGCTAAAAGGGCACAGAGGCAGTAAGTAGGGAGAGAAAAAAATAATAAACAAACAGAGGAAAGAATAAGCATTCCAAACAACAGTTAGGGGGCCAGAAATAAGACATGATGGGAGTGGTGCAGTGGCTGTGGAGCAGCAGTCTTCCGGAAGACGTTCTGGAGGATGCGGTATTGTCCCATCTGCAGGCACCTCTCTGGGCTGAGGGAGGAGGTTGCTCATTTCCAGGCTGAGTTGACCAGGATTTGTGGGACCTCCTCTCCCACCCAGGGACCACCAGGGTCACTGCCGTTGCCTCAGAGGTTGCCAAGAAAGAGGAGCGGATGGACCACAGTGGGCTCAGGGATGGTGAGGGTGGTGGAACAGAGGCGCATCCCTCCAGTTGTACCTCTCCACAATTTCTATACTGTTCTGGAAAAGTGTGGTTCCTCTATGGAGGCACCCACAGTGGAGACCAAGGAGGATGCTGGGAACCTCCACAAAGGAGACCCACAGGAGGATGGCATGGGACCCCACAGGGGAAGGAAACAATTCCTGGTGGGGGACTCCATTGTTAGGAAGGGGAGATGGAGGTAAGGTGCCTGCCTGGCGCCATGGCTTGGAGGGACAGGGAGCGAATCCTCAGGATCGCAGGAGCAGCTGCACAGGGGAAGGAACTGGATGTCACTGTCTACCTAGGGACAAATGACCTGGCTAAGAAAGATCAGAGCAGTGCAAGAAGCATTTGTGGAGATGGGGAAGGGCCTTACACAAACAGCACGCACGGTAACCTTCTCTGAGGTGCTGCCTGTCTATGTCACAGTTGAGGCTAGGGTGCTCCACACCATGGAATTCAATCAATGGTTGAAAAACTAGTGCAGAGCTCAGGAATTTGGCTTCATTGGGGACTGGGGGTCCACCTGGAGGGATGCAGGCCTATACTGGCATGATGGTCTGCATCTGTCCAGGAGGGGAACCAGGATCCTAGGTGATAGGTTTAAATGCTTCATTGGCAAGCATTTAAACTAGCCAAGGGGGGAGGCACTGGAGAAGAGCAGGGAAATCCTAGCCCCACCCCTAAAAAAAAAAAAATTAATCAGGGTACTAAGTGAGGTAGACACCAACATGGAGATGTCGATAGGGGTAAATGGAGAAAGTGACAAAGGCAATAAGGACAGGGATGGGGCAAAAAGGGGTAAGGCCATCAAGAAATGGAGGGTAATGAGTACCAATGCCCGTAGTCTGGGCAACAAGCTCCCTGAACTGGTGGCCTTGATGGAAGAGGGATGCCTGGATATCAGTGCAGTCACAGAAACATGGTACACACAGAACCATGACTGGGATGTTAACATACCAGGGTACACAACCTACAGGAGAGACAGGGAGGGGAGAAGAGGGGGCGGAGTAACTCTATATGGAAGGGAAGGGATAAAAGTAACTGAACAAAAGAGTAAACAGGGAGGACAGGAGGCACTATGGGTCACCTTAGAGACTGGAAATGGCACCGCAATCCGCACAGGGGTTGTATACAGACCCCTATGTCAGGGGGAGGGAATGGACAAGGATATGATGGAAGGCATACTTAGGATGGCAGAGAAAGGGGAGATACTGTTGATTGGGGATCTTAATATGCCAGATGTTAACTGGAACACCTTTACTGCAGCCACATCCAAAAGCAGGGCCATTCTTGATGCCCTTCAGGTGGCATGCCTCAGACAGCTAGTTTTGGAACCTACTCGTGAGGGAGCAATCTTAGACCTCTTACTCTCAAATGGGAGCAGTGAGAGGATCTCCGATCTAGAAGTGGGTAGCCATTTGGGAACAAGTGACCAAACAGTGTGGTTCACAATAAATTCGGCTACAGAGTCAAGCCATACAAAAGTGAGGGCTCTGGACTTCAGTAGGGCTGACTTTGGCAAGATGGGAGAGTGCCTTAGAAAAGCACTAGCAAACAGGCTAGACGAAAGGGTGGAGCAACAATGGGGAAATATCAAAACTGCCATCACAGAGTCAACAAGCCTTTGTGTGAAGCAAATAAACAAATCAAACATGAAAGAAAAAGCCACTATGGTTCTCAAAAGAGGTGGCGGTGAAGGTTAGGGAAAAAAGATATCATTTAGAAAGTTAAGGAAACACAGAAGGAGCAGGACAGAGAACTGTACCAGTTAAGGCAGAAGAAAGCAGAGAGGGCAGTCAGAATAGCAAAGGCCCAAACTGAGGAAAAGATGGCCAACTCAGTTAAGAAGGGGGATAAAACCTTTTATAGGTATATCAGGGAGCGTAGAAAGACAAAGGGAGGGATAGTGAGGCTGAATAGAGTGGGCAGAGAGGGACAATGGAAAAGCAGGGATACTGAAGTAGTAGTAATAGTAGGAAAATTTTATTTATACAAGAATATGAAGACAACTTCAAACACCATTAGGGTTACAATAACCCTTTTTACAAGGTGCTCCTGTTTTAGATGTCAATACAAGTTTCAAAAAAAAAACAAGCAATAAACAAAACACACATTGGACAGTACAATAAATACTTAATACAAAACAACAATGTTATATCATAGCGCTTAAACATCTTCAAATAATGAAAATCATCTATTAGATTCACAGCGAAAACATTTCTTGTTTCATAGAGTTAAATTCAGCTAAAGTCAAATCCTGGGTTTTCACTGACAATGAAAGTTAATTCCAAGTAATAGCGGCTCTATACTGGAAA